>CM056460.1:623417-660917 GCA_029783895.1 Triplophysa bombifrons | reverse complement strand
TCTTTCACTGGTTTCACAATCTGGTTTGGATTACTAAAGGTCATGCATTTTTAAAAAGCCCATATGCCTCATCCATGTGTCTTATTAAGAATTCAAGGAGAAACTGAAGGGCCGATTTCATCTTTTCACTTTTTCATTTCAGAGTCATCTTTGTTCCTACCTTTCTCCGCACGTTCATCTCATTCCCACTCCAGCGATTAAATGAGCTCTCGAAGCACAAAATGTTTTACCTTTCAGCACAATTTACATCATTGTCCAGTGAGGTTCTAGAATTTCTCCAATTTCATAATGAATAACACACAAGATGTCCACATGTAGAATATTAGCAGCAAAACACAACCTTGAGAGACAACATTCACTGCTGAAGTGTGTGTGTGTGTGTGTGTGTGTGTGTGTGCGTTCAGTGTCATGCTCAGATGTCAGTGTTTATTTGATGACTGTCATTTGCAGACGTAACAGCAGTCCGTCTGTTTCAAATAATATCCAAACAATTTCACAACACACAATCCCCCTCCTGAACACACACACTTAGGTTGTTTGTGAACACAGACATTAAATCTATGCAAACTTGATGTTATTTATGATTGTTTTGTGTGTCTGAGTAATATCAGTAATATCTTCTTAAAGTGTTTTTGTGTGACCTAAAAGAGAATTATAACTTAAGAATTGTAACTTTTATTTATACAACTTTTACAATATTGTTGACTTTAGTGTGTTTTACAGCAGTTGTGGGAATATAATGTATGAATGGCAGGCTGTTTGTGTGTTTGTAACTCAACAGCGGTGGAATCAAGCTTACATTCCTATACGTTCCTGCGTTTACATGTCATTAAAAAAAGGTGTGGTTGGCTTAAGGGATCAGTGTGACTTATTCATCAGCGTCTCTCAGGTGTGTGTGTGTGTGTGTGGTGTTAGGACCACCGTGCCAGCCCGGTCTGTTTTTTCCATTAGAGGTATTTGAAATCTGCATTTGAAAACTTCCCAGGAATGAAGAGAAGGAAAGAAAAAGAGGGAGAATTTTCCAGTCAGTGTTTTGTAACACATCAAATTAAAACCAAATTGCCATTATTTCCCCCTAATGCTCCGTGCTGTGCTGGTTTGGCTTTCAGACAGCTCAGTGTGTTATAAACGAGTTGATTTAGGAGCTGAGAACGACACCCATCCAGCACACACACATTGTGTCCCCTTACACCCCACCAGCATCACCAAACACTGATCCGTCACTGATCCGCCCATCCTTCATTTCAAGAGAAACGGACCAATGGTGTCAGTGGGGCTTGTTGTCTCCGCCCTGATTCTTTAAGGACACTTTCACTCTCTATTATCTCACTCACATAGCAAATCCAGGTTTTGGTCCAGTGGATGTCTGTTAGATGTGACATCTGAGGTTGCGTTGATATTTTTAGCGTCCTCCGGTGTGATTTGGACTAATTGCTCGGTTGGCTCCCTTTAGTTTTAAAACTCATTCTTGGCAATAAATCCTCCGGAGAAGAGCTGACGCTTCTCCACAAATCACCTCTTTTCTTCTTCTTTCTGTGCTCTGGAAAAGGGCCGTGCGTGTCAACACTTGTAGTGGATTCAGAATGCTGCGGCGAGAAAATAAACATCCAGCTTGATTTTTAGTTGCATGTATTCCCAGCAGATTACTGGTTTAATAATTCATGCAGAAAAGGTTCAATGCCAGAGATTATTCATCTGAAGTGACTGTTGAACTCGCTCGGACAGCACCACAGACAGAAATTAACAAAAGATATTCAAATAAACAATTTATATAAACATATATAGACACAAACACAAAGTTTAAGAACATTTTTATACATGTTATTACACTACCAAAAAGGTAGATTTAGCCTTATTTCTAACATGAAAATGAGTTTTTTACAGACAACTCAGATGGCTTTTGCAGTTTAATTCTCATTCTAAATTACTTTCTGACTTCAAAAAGTAAAAAACTGTAATTTAGTTTTCATGCCATAAATGTGATGATTGGTATTCACTGGCATGATCAACTTGAATCTTAATTATTTTATTTGACTTAATATTTGAATAGAGCTTCTGTCTTTGCTGTAACACATTTCTGTGAAAGGCGAATTTTCACCTCAAAACTAGCACGATGAGACACACTAAAATATTTACATTATACGTATGAACATGTTTTTTTCCAATGAAAATCCTTCATAGTGACACAAATCAAAGCAACACCATAGACGCTTTTAAAGAACCACACCAAAAACCCACATTTGAACTAAATTTCCATGTGTGTGCTTGAACAGAGCATCTTCTCTGTTGACCTTTGACCTTGTAAGTACTTACTTGCATATTCTAATTCTTTCAAAATGATAGTTTGTGTCACCAATAACAACAATGACACAAAATCAAGATATATAAAAAAATATTTGTATTCATAAATAATTATTTTGGTTGTATGCATTTATTAGGCTTGTGTTTAATTGGTTAACTTAATTAAAGAAATTAATGAAAAGGGAAATATTTATACACCACACAAAAGAAACATGAAAATCTAATTAATTTTGAAAAAATTGTGCAACACTATAAAGACTTAAATAACAATCAATCATCATTATAAAAAGGCCCGTATTAAGGTTGCGTATTAATGCATTTATTCATTTGGAATCTTTTTACATTTCCTTCTACAAGTGTAGGGACGGGACTGTGACCATATTTTGAAAATGACCCTTTTCAGAGCTAGATTTACAGGACATGTGTAGATACATCTGTATGATTTACTGCCTCGCTCCGAGCGCCTCCCCATAAACATTTCTTGAGACTCAAAACACGGACGTGAAAGAAAAGCTTGTGAAATGTTTCTGATAATAGCTTTCAAGTAAACAGATCTTCAAGGATCGTTGGGAAAACGTTACTTCCTCATTTGTGGTGGGCTCAGTTGTATTGTTATTATTTCAGAGCCTCATAACTGCTGTAATCTGATCATGAGCGGCTGTCCGACGGCCCACGACTGCAGTGTGCTTTATCTCATGTATCTGAAGTCAAATGGGTTTCAGTGGAATGAATGCGCTTCTGCTTTTTCTCTTGCGTCTCGCAGTGACTGATGTTTCTCTTTATAATTTTGTAGCTGGGGAATTAAAGCGCTCTGCTGTGGATGCAGATGAAAGGGCTGGTAAATGCCATTTCTCTCGTATGGGCATATTCAGAATGTAAACACGTGTTTAGTGATGGAATCTTGCGACAGAAATGGAATGCGTGCGGTCGCATGCGCTGCGGTGTCGGTCTGTGACCGCTCACAGATATCATCTGAACACTTTAATTGCACTCTAAAGAAAATCAGTAAAAGTAGGTTACAATATACTGTATTCATGTGAAGGAATTTTCCATTTTTTACAGTTGCTTACCTGTATTTTACATTTATCACTGCATTAAATATCATTTAAGCATTAACAGAAATGCCCTAAAAATAAATCCAAAATGTACTGGTCATCTTCTCCCACTACTTTATCTGTTTTTTACAGGATTTTTTTTACAGTGAAATGGTGATGGCAGTAAAATCTCTCCGTCTGTACACCGATCTCTCATTTTCATGTAAAGACATTATGAACGCTCGATTGTTTGATTTGTTCTATGGCACGGGTTGCGTAACACCACGCTGTTCTCTGTTTCCAGCAGCCTTGAGCTTTTTATATCAAATTAATCCTTAAAAGGCTTTTCCTCTCGTCTAAACAATGACCAATAAACACGGCTCCCAGGGAAACTTCAATAACCCGCTCATTACTCAGATTGATATTTATAGTTTCACATAATGCTTCATCTCTCTCTCTCTCTCTCTCTCTCTCTCTTTCATCTCGTGTGCTGTATGTTATCACAGAAGTAGGGCACTAACTGTTCTTCATATATTAAACTAGCAGCAGATACAAGCTCTTAGCATAGCCGTTAGCAAATGACAAATTATACATTTCACCATCTGTACACTGTTTGTCGTACACTATCGAAGATATTAGTCAACAACAACACTGAACTCCATTTACTTCCACTATATTAAAACAAAGCCACTGAGACATTTCTCAAAATATCTTCTTTCGCGTTTCTCTGAAGAAAGAGTCACATGCATGTTTACAACAACATGAGACTGAATGAATGATGACAGATTTTTGTCAAAGCATTATAAATGTGTATTTTATATATAAAGAGGGAGTGACAGGCTTGGATATTTCATGTATTGTAGAGCGGACACATGCGATAGATTACGGTTCTGAGAGTTTTTTCGAGGACTCTTGCTTTTTCTTTATGACCTCCTGTTATTAAATGAAGTGGAGTGATATCTCTGAGAGATTGATGATGCGGAGGGTCACATGACTCTACAACAACCTTCAGTTCTTAATGTCCTGACCGCATGAGCAATGTCCGCGCTTGCTTATGTTTGCTCAAGTACACATTTAATTGCATTAGGTTTTGCAGTCGGGTATCGTGCGTGGTCCGATCCGGCCCGGCCGCAGTGAAAGTGAAGGTCCCGCTGTGAGCGGTTCCAGGTAAAGAGCCAGATTCCCGGCAGGTGCTCTCTGAACACAGATCCATCCATATTCATTCCGGCCGCACGCTGAGGACGTCTCTGCTTCTGCACTTTTTCTCTTTCATTTGACTTTATCAATTCATTAGACATTAATCATCATTGTGTCACACAGACGCTGTTGTGAATTATACATTAGCTTATATTACTGCACACACTGTACGTGTTTGCCAAAAATAGAGTCATAAGATTTCACAGTTATGTCTTACAATCAAATGTCATGTTTAGAATCCATGAAGCCTTGATCTGTCATAACGATATGTCGTAAAAATAGCTATAAACATTGTGCTGTCTAATAAAGAGATGTAGAAGGTTTTCATCACCGCTTTGATTGAGGCTCCTCTCAGTCTGTGTATGTTTGTTTTTATGGAAAATAAATGATAGTGATAGTTTACACAAATTATAACCCTCTTGTCATGTCTAACCTATATGACTTCCTTCTGCAGAACACAAGAAAATATTTAGAAAAATTTTGTGTCCATACAATGTCAATAGGGACTGATAAAGTATATTTGTTGTGTTCTGAAGAAGAAAGAAAGAGAGTCATACAGGTTTAAAATGACAAGAGGGTGAGTAAAATATGACGGAATTTTTATTTTTAAGTGAAATATCCTTTAAACCTGCATAAATGCAAAACCCTCTCAGTAACTGCTCTTAAGTTGCTCTTTCATTTCATTTTCAGCTGTGTGGGCCAATATAAATATAAAAAAGATCATTGTTGTTATATTTAAATATATAATATATATATGTATATATAAAAATGACGGTGACAGAAAAACTAACAGAGATTATATAGCTGAGATTATTTTGTGAGTCACAAAGGCATTGGTCTGTTCTCTCCACCTTCCTGCTGTCTATGAGAAACATCCCCGAATTTGACTCTTTAATATCTCAGTTGTTTCTACTTGATCCACAAATTGAGAATGAAAGTGCGTCCCAGATGTTTCTAATCCGTTTAAATTCTTTCAGGGTCGACAACAGCAAAACAAACCAGCCAATAATAAAGTCACATGATTTATTCATGTCTTGATGCAGCATGAGAACATAAACATCACCATTGGAGTTCATTTGTGATTATACATGAGGTCAGTGTAAAGCCTGTGGCAGACTTCTTTTTTTTACGTGCACAGCCGAACGCACAGCCTTGCAATGTCAACTGCTTTCGACTCGTACGCGTACACACGGGTTTTGACGCATGCGCATTGTGACACATTGCAATGCTTCTCCGGGCATACCGGGGTCAGGTTTTCTTCTACTACCTTGAATCGATGCTTCCAGGACACTGTTAAACTAATTACTGCAAGAAATGGAATCACTTTGTACGCGAGGTAACTAAATTCCGGCGGTGCGTGTACAGTAGTCGCGTACTTTTCAGATGACGAAATTTGCATCACACGCACTGTGTGTTATCCCTCGCATACGCGCAAAGAGGGAACTATACTTCAGCCTTAATATAGTCACAGTAATGTCAGTATATACGGTTTAAATGACTGTGACAGTACAGCACTTAATAATACTGTAAATTCACCTCCTATCTTTCTGCGATGACTCGTGATGTAACGTAATATGAATAAAGCCGATTCTGAAGTCATGAGGGTGAACAATAGCCCATCCATGAGGGGTTCAGCTGCTTTTAAACATCCATGTGAAGATACGCCTGTCAGCCCCCCGTGGGGCTTTAGGGCACAAACGTGCTATGCATGCCACGCTGACATATCAGTGACCCAGGGGACAAATTTGCCCGGCGTTGTATTTCACTGTAATTAACTGTCATTACGCTGAGTGCTTTCGGCTACTTGGGAAATAAAAAAAAACGCAAGTTTCCTTAGAAATAAACCCGAAAACAACAGCGCTTGTTGTTTATTTGCTCGTATACCGTCAGCGTTTGACACGTCTCTGAGGTGAACGGCAGGCCCCGGATGGGTTGGCGTAGCGTGGTATTATTGGTGCAGAAATAATGGAGCTCTGTTGTGAAGAGATTCTTTAATGGCCCTCCGATACGCTTAAACAATTAGTTAGCGCATTGCACCTCCCCGGCCATTTGAAGCGCAGAATCACAGGTTCAATCATACATCATTGTGAGCATGTAAACGTGAGGAGAGAACATGCTGTTTCAACAAGGTCATTGTGAGAAATAATTACAGCACCAGAGCAAAAAACAACAAGAACAGCATCCAGTGGGCTAAATTGGAGGGTGTTGATATGAGCTCTGTGTGTTCTGTGGTCAAATATAATCTCATTGCTACTGTGCTCCTATCTAGAGAACATTATAAACATCACATTATCCACCTCATCAGCGTGACTCATGAATATTAATGAGGGTCGGTAGTCCTCCAATAGTCTTTCTTTAAAGGCAGATCATTGATTGGGTCTTGTGTGTTTGATGAGTTCACTACATATAAGTGACAGTGCTTTCTGATGGGTCTTAAAGTCAACATTTAATGCACTGGATTTACATTTATATAAACACAATTCATTTTAAAAACCATAGTGTACATTTCACATGTCCTCTCATTTTTAACAGAAAACCAAATCCCAGAATGCTTTGCGACAGGCACTGTTAAAAGAAAAATAATTGGTGAACATGTTGAGAGAAATCCATCAGCATGAGTTTTTCTATTGGAGAATGCCAAAACCAGTGTAATAAAATAAAACGTGTGACCTGATATTAAGACATGTTGTTGACTAGCAAACTCTCATGTGCCTCCAACTATAAGAGTTGAGAGTTGAAAAAGGAAAATTCTGCCATGAATTACTCACTCTCAAGTTGTTTCAACCCTGTCTAAAATTATTTGGGCGAATGCTTGTAACCTAAGCGTTCTTGCCCCCCATAGTTGGAAAAATGACATTGGTAGTCAGAAGTGCCCCAGAACGGTTTGCTGGCCTACATTCTTCAAAATATCTTCTGTTGGGTTCAACAGAACAAAAAACTCAAAATATTTTTTGCTTCTACAGGAGTCAATTTGGTTATACGCATTCTTCCAAATATCTTTCTCAATGTTCAACATTTATACGGATTGAATAACTGGACGTGAGTGAATGATTTGTTTTGAGTGAAGTATCCCTTTAAAAATGTTTTTTTAAATGTATTTTTGTAAAGCAGAAGTGTTATTTGTACGTTGCATAAAGTGACTCGTGCCCGTGAACAGCATTCCCAATCATTGACCAGATTTTATTTCAGGTGTCATTTTGGAAAGATGACAGAGAGCGCGGTTCAAGCACTAGGAGCTCAATGGCTTACAATAACAAGATGAAGATGAAGTTATAAAATGAATGTGTTTACAAGTGCCGCGTGTGACAGAGGGGACGTCCATATGCTGGTTCCATTTCCCCTCAGGATCATTTCAGTGTCGTCAAACAGCCCTGCTTCCAATTCATGTCCTGCTCAGAGAACCTTACAAACTATTATCATGACCTGTTGTTTACTCTTTACAAAGGTCATTGCAGAAATCTCGTAACGCATTTCTGGTTTCATGTTGGTGTGAAGTAGATCAGAGTGTGATTTCTCCTGCCCTGCCGCTGTTATAAACGCTTCATCTATTGAGAATTTCCTCTGGGTTTCAGAGGACAGTTTGTGTATTGTGAAGGTGCCGGCGAAGGCTTGCGGAGTGAAATGTATTGCTGGTGTACAATGCAGGATTGTTATGGTGGTCTTTGCGCGAGTTCATGACCCTCAGAGAACACAAGAGGACTTCATGTGCGACTGAACTAGACTGCAGGTGACTGATGATCTGTTCTCTTCTGTGATGTCTTCAACACTTCAACTGTACATTTGATTTAGTGTTTTAATATTGAAAAGGTTTCTGGTCGGTGTGCAGTTTGTTTGGTCGCGGGCGAGCAACAGTTCTTCGTCTTGTTTAATTGCTGCTTCCTGGAACTGTTTTTTAGTTTATTATTAACATTAATTAAAATATATTGCTTCACCACGCCAATTTGAACACCTTATTTCAGCATCGAGCAGGAGTTCAGAAGTTTGTCAGTGTTTACTCATCACTAGAATTCTTAAGGGAATAAGTTCACATGAAAATGAAAATGATTTAAAAAAACGTCCTTTTAATTTGCCCTCATCATGCCATTCTAGCTTTCTACAACTTTTTTTTCTTCAGTAAAACACAATTAGAGTTCAACAATATATCTTCCTAGTGTTGTTAAAGGCGTTAAGTGTGTGAAGCTCTAAAAATCCAGTCTGTCCTCATTTCTACATGACATTTTGACTGCTAAAGAAGCTTAAAATATGAAACGTTTAGCTTGATCCCCCACTCAATACTAGAAAGAACTGAAGAATAAAAGTCATGTATGATTTGGAGGCCGTGAGGTTGAGTAAATGATGTATTTTTTTAGAGAACACTCAATGACTTGCGTCAGAATATAGCACATGATTCATATGTACTCTTTATGATACGCATCTCGTCCTTTTTGGATCTTGGCAGTTTAAATCACCACCCACATTTCTTTCCGGAATGTCTTACGAGATTGGCTTTGAGATCTCCAGAGAAGGAGTGATCTATGTTTGTATTTTGGGTGAACGGTTCCTTTAAGAGCTCAGACGTCAGCCTGTCACTGTTTATAATTCCTCTTTACTGAACGTAATGAATTCCCCTTTAAACAAAGTCAGATCTGAAAGAGGAAGTCATGCATTGACCCTATGTCTATTCTCCGAGTCACATTTACATTTCAAATGTATTATTTATATATATTTATATATATATATATGGAAATGAATAGAAGATTATGTATATTCCACCATCGGAGCAGATCCATTCCTGTAAGACAAACGGCTGTGCTCCCGCAGGGCCCGACGCAGGTTAACACCGCCGGGTCCTCCTGCCAAACCAAAGAAAGCTGCTGATTCAGATTCTGACAGTGATATGTAAATGATCTCATTGTGATCGTTGGCTCGGAAAGAGGGAGGGGCTAAAGATTTGAGTGGAAGGGGGAGGGGCTTGGGCCGCACTCTTGTCATGGTATTCCCTCTAGAGAAAATGCTTATGACGTGAGCTGGATCTGCTGGTGGATTCAGTAGGGCAGTCATGGATTTAAAGTCCCCGTGAACTCAAGTTTCTATCGTTTTTAATTCAGGATTTTGAAACATTTCTGAGTGAAATGGAATTTCTACTGTGAAAATTTGTGGGCGTGGCTTTCGTCTTTCTATGCGATTTGTTTGGATGTATAAAAACAGCCGTTGCATTTTGAAATGGAACTGGCAGCAGACTGACAGATGAAGGGGAGGAGTTAACAGATGCTCCGCCCAAGCCGTCTAACACACGTCATTTAATACGGATAGTCACTACAGGATGGAAGTTCATTTTCAGATTACTAAAGATTACGAGGGCACACGATTTTAAAAAGAGAATGACTCACATTAATAAACTATTTACAATAAACGCTGCAATATTTCACAAAAAAATAGATATTGTCATTTTTTATTTCACTGGGACTTTAACACTTTTTGTTTGTATAACAAAGAGTTTGTGAAGTGTCTGTGGATAAGACGTAAATGAAGACTCAAGACTGTGGAGAGAGCTGGCCTATTTTCACAGAGGTCCTTACATTGAAATATAAATAATTGGAGCTCTAATGACGGAATGTAGCTGTGCGTTCGAAAGTTTATGGCATAAAATTCTAGGATGACATTCCCAGTCGGTCATATAAATAAAGAGTTTAAAGTGAGTCAGCGTCACAGAATGGAGGTTCAATTTCCTCTTTAATTTTCGAAAATATTTTTATATTACAAATATTAAAAACAATTTTTATCTAATGCAGATGTACAGCAGTTACAAACAGCTCAAGTGAACTCTCTCTCTTGGTGTATTTCATTATCTGTCATGTACTCGAGCAGTCAGAAACACCGGATGTTCATCTCAGGTTATTAAGATGCCACAGTTCTACTGAGTGAAAGAATTTGAACAGTTTAAAAAATGTTCTCAACTTTAATCAACCAAACATCAAAACTCTTAATAAGTAAACCAACCGTCTTTAAAAAAACCTCTCAGAATGATTGAAGAAATGCTTAAAAGAGAAATGAAATTAAAGCATTTCCTTAGAGTACAGGCTGGACCTTGAACGAGAACAGATGTCCATAACTTATCTCATCATTTTAAAAAGATAAAGAAGAAGAAGAAACTGTTTTAACTGCTGACTGGCACATTGCTCAGTTTTAAATGAGACGGTAACGTTCTGTGTATGAATTTATTCCATCACTTTATACAGCTCACCTTTGACAGAGACCACTGACATCACAGTTCTGTTAAGATTCTGGCAAATACACATGCTAAGAAAATACCACGGTTGTCACAGGGATGATGTTTTTATGGGGTAAGCGGTTGTCACAGGGATGAAGCGGTACGGGATCTACGGTTGTCACAGGGATGTTGTGGTTAGGGGGTGGGGTCGTCACAGGGCGGATGCCTTGGGGTTGTCATTGGGGGGGGACCGTGGAACAGGAGCGTTCGGTCATCACGGGGATGTTGAGGTACTGGGATTATGGTTAAAATATATCAATCAATCAAAATTAATTTATAAAGCACAATAAAAACAACTGTAGTTGACCACTGTGCTGTACAAAACTTTGCTGTAAATTAACTCCGTTTTTCCAATTTTTCAAAAATTATGTTTTGTTATTGTGCATTCCAATTAATATCAATCAAACAGCAGTTGGTTGTTTTTTTTATTTAAGCCATAATTACTCAAAAATCCAGGTAACTAACACAATAAAAACATAACATTATAAAAAACATGAATGTAGTTCTAGTATCTCATTTCACCAAACTCTTCATATATGATGACTAGTCATTGGCCAATAATATTTTTTTCAAATGACACCATTTCTATCCTGGGTGAGGTCTCTGCTCCTTCAGGTTCATCCTTTGAAGTTCTTATTTGTTAAAAGTTAAAGGATTGATCTGGGCATTTTATACGAGCGTGGATGTTTATATTAAAAAAAGGTCACATGAGGTGTGCATCAGAATTGCGGAGACGTTAGTTTTAGTTGTGTACTAATGAAAATCATTAATGCCGGAGACGCAACGTGAGCTTGTGAAATAACCCCCTTTGGTGTTGACTTGGACAAAAAGCACACGCTGTGCTGTGTAATTATATTCAGTGCAAATCAAAGTTTCTGAAGCAGATGCTTTCTATAGCTCACCGTCTCGCTGGAAATCACAGCCACCGTGGAATTCACATTATATCTGCAGCAATGAACAAACACACACACACACACTGTGTTTCTTTCTTTTTCAGAAAATCAAGAAGTATTCGTGCACACACACACAGACATAAAAATATATTGCTCAGTTTTGTTTCATTTTAGTATCAACTTATTCTCTTGTGCTTCTCCTACAATTGATTGAAAGAAATAAAAACAAATGAGACTATAACTGTAAATAATCTTCAATAATATTGACTTTTGAGCTCAGTTTGACACATTGTTGACATCTCTTCTCAAACTCTCATGACGGACACATTTCTGACTCGTTCTCTCAGGAGAAAAAATAGAGATATTAAAGAGATCTCATCAATGTTTTTTTAAGTATTGACTAAATAATCAGATCATTTGTGAAATGATGAAATGTGTTGAGCGTGTTATATGGAAGGGTTCATTTTGGCCCATTGAATATGTCTGGTCTGTTGTATCATGACCATCATGTGTCTGGTGTGCAGTGTGAGGGAACTGATACTGCAACATATGAGGTGCCATCTGTAACCTGCTGTATCCCCCCGACCACCTCAGGACCACCACAAGCACACGGACTGAACACACAGAAGAGATGATGAAGAGCTAGTTTATATAAGTGCACTGCTCTCTCTCTCTCTCACACACACACAGTAGAGAGAAGAGTGTCTGTGGCACATGCTGGCCTTTTATTTTCTCCCGCGGGATTCATCTGTCACTCGCTCTGTGCTCGCGCTGCGCCGCCGCTAATGTGGTTGCATCAGCAATTCTCATGCAAATGTGCACTGCGCTCTCTGCCCTCCCTATGGATCATGCAATTTAGTATGATGAATTTACTGAAGGACGAAGTGCTTTTTCCTCCTCTCTTCTTGTGTACAATATTGCATCTTCTTCTGTGTACTATGCTATATTCTTATAGTATCATTAATAGAGATTTCAAGACCTTGCTGGATTGTGTTAAGGCAATATTTCAGACCACATGAGCATCAGCACAGATGTTGAGGTGAAGCTAGAAAGTGAAGCAGACTTCTGAGGAGTGGTCGTGATGGTCTTCTTGAGACGGTGGAGGTGGTGCAGTCATGACTGTGTGTCTAAATGAGGACGTAATCCAGCACATGGAAGAGACACTAAATAAACGCAGAGGGGCTGGGTCGGGTGACCGTGCATCTGTTGTTCAGCCTCCACTTTAATTTGGATGTCTATAAATCCCACCCGTAGTGTCTCGTTCCACACTCGCCAAGACCGAGTCCGGTGCCAGGAGCTTTCAGAAGGCAGCGCTCCCGATGACCGGCTGGCGGTCGGGGGGCATTTGGTGAACGAACGCTGGCTTCTCGCTTTTTTACATTTTCTTTTTTCGCAGATCAGGTCAAATGTCAACAGGTTGAGGTGACGTTGATCTCAATAAGTGCAGCGGGTGCTTATTTGATAAAACCCCCATCTGCACGCCCCTTAAATAGACACCCAGACACTTCCTTCACCCTCATTTATTTACAAGGTTTCATCATACAGTTTACTGTCAAAGTGAACTACTGAGATTGTGAGGTGGAATGAAACAAAACCCTCCTAACCATCATACAACTTGTCATAAATATTCTAGTTAACAAAAGGTGTTTTAATCTGATATGTCACTTAATTATTTTACTCAAAAAAAACAATTTGATGAAAGTGAAGCCTGTTTTTAAGCAAGTGCAATTTGTTTTCCATTATTTTTATGACAATAAGTGCCATTATTAATTAAACAAATAAATTGTAAAGGCACGTCATATTTAATTGAAGCGTCTCTGTACAGGATATCAGGGTGCTTCCATTAGTAAACTACATTATTTATTATGAGGTCATGACCGCATGATGTTAAAACGCTTCTGTGATACAGTACATTGTGTGTGTGTGTGTGTGTGTGTGTGTGTGAGTGTGAGTGTGTGTGTGTGATTCCTTGCAGTAACACTAGAGGGCATCTGACTGTCATTGAGACTCCTCTACAGTAACATGACGGCTGTAAATAATTCAGTTCAAACCTCCAGCAGCAATATTCTTTGTCAATATTCTTCAGTCTGTCCTAACACAGCATGTGCTCATGACGCTCTTCAGTGTCTGTTTCACCTGCATGAAAACACTCAGAATGTGTGATGAATGAGAGATCCGAGATCAGATGACAGTCAGTCAGAATAACACATGCTGAGTTTGCAGGTTTAACGCTGTGATGAGGAATAACAGTACAGTACACATCTCTTTATTTGATTACCCACAACACATCATTTGGCAGCTGTAATGTATCTCTCTGCATTTCTTTAAAATAAACACTATAAATAAAGCAGGCTGGTTGATTGAATGGTTGTGGTTAAAACTGGAACGTATAACAAAAACAAGTGAAACATGTAACCTGATTTAAGCATGTATTATTGATATGACATCACAGATCATGTGACTCCGATGTATTATTACTTTACTAAACTGTCATGGCTCATATTTGACCTTGAGATGATAAAACAAGGCAAGAATATCAGATGAACACTGGAAGAAGAACCGAGTCATACTGCATCGACACAGCAGAATATCACAGTGATCTGGAGGTGATCGCTTTTGACAGAAAGAGCTGCAACCATCCAGGACACCCTAGCAACCATCTCGAAAACATGGAAAAACACCATAGCTACACCCTAGCAACCAACCAGAACACTTTAACAAGCCCTTTAACCGCCCTAGAACCCCCCCGGGAAACCACATAGGAACTAACCAGTAAAAATGACCCTAGCAACTGCATCACAATTCCCTAGCAACCACCTAAAGCACTTTTTCAGATGGGAGGAGTGACGCAGGGTGAAGGATGGAGCTGATGCAGCATTCTCACACACTTCAGATAAAAAAATCACACACACGTGTGTTCAGTGGTCGTCCGGCATGCGTCCGCGTGTGATTTGCTGTGACTGCACCGCTTGCTCTCTTCTGAATTAACACGTGACCTTGATGTGCGCGTCATCCATGCGCTCGCGCCGCATTCCCCCCGAGAGCGGCCGCGCTGTGACATTGACTCATTGTTTGCTTCAGTCTGTTGAATCTGAGCGCGGCAGAAGTCGACTGCTGCTGATTCAGACACTTCAGAGGCACGGCTGTTTCAGATGCGATCTGGACGCACACAGCATTATTTAACTCCTGCGATATCATTTATTCATCCTGTACGTATTGCTCCTTCTGCACCTCGCAGTGCCATCTGCTGCATGTTTAGAGCTGGATTAAATCACACACACACCGGTCAGATCATCACAGTGTTTTTTCTGTGTTTTCAGAAAATGAAGGTTGTTTCTTAATCAGTTTTGAAACCAACTTTACGGCGACCAGGTGAAAAGCAGCAACACAGAATAATACAGAAAACACAAAGAATTGAATTCAGTCTCTGATGAGGATCTTTATTCTGGATTATTGATCTGAACATGTCTGTCACACTGTAGAAGAGTGTGCTGAGATGTTTGAATGAACGGCAGCTGATGATGATGAAAAATTGTCGGTACTGGACTGGCAAAGGGGCGTGTACGACTGTACCATCTTCATGCATTTTGCTGCATTTGTTCTGCATCATTTGAAACCAAAAGTTTGATTTCAAAATCTTTCAATGCGTTTAGCAACTTTGTCTACATCAGCTTTTGTTTTCTGCTCACATCATCACAGCCATGAGTTGCAGGGGAAAACATAATATGAGGTGTAAATGAAATGAAAGTCCCGGCATGCATTTTCTCACCAAATAGAAAAGGAAACACACTGTACTGTACTAGAATTGTTCCTGTACTGTAGCATGTGTGCGTGTGTTTTGGGTGGACAGAGGCGAGGCTGAGACTCATTCAGATTCATCTAAGTCTTCTATCCACCACAAAGGTTTCAGGCCAAAGCTCTGAGAATCCACAGATACACTTCAAACGTATTCACTGGGAGTGAAGAGCAGGACCACAGGACTGCACAAGATCTTTCAGAGACCCCATAGAGCTCTCTAATGACTCTGGAAAGAATGTGGAGAAGTTCTGCTCAGCTTTACATCTTTCAGCTTCTGATTAAATCCTTCAGATTACTGCAAACAAACTCACCACAGATGAGCTCATCTCTATGTGATGTGTGTAACACTGAAGCAGAGATTCTGAGCATCATGACGTTGTCGTCAGTTAACAATACAGAGAAAAAGTGTGTTTCGTTTTCTTCTTCATTTGGGGGTTTTGCTTATGGCTGATATAATGCAATTATATCAATAAATACTACTTTTGAGTTGCTGACATTGTTCAACAACAAATATGAATCATCACTCAAGTGAGTTTGATTAATACAACTGCAGCAGACTTACAGTAAATCATGTTCATGTCAGGTAAACAATAACTAATGCTAGATGCTCACAAGATATGATAATGTATGTGAAGAGTTTGCTTCCAAAATGAGATAACAACGTTTTAAATCATTTTTAAAAATCATGTTTTTTATTGTGCATTCCTATTAAAATCAATCCATCTGTAGTTGATTTGTTTAGATTTAACCCATAATATCTAAAAGATACAGCTAAATTACACAATAAAAACATGATAACATATTAAAATAAATGATTTTTAATGTCAAATATGATGAAAGGAATGAGAAGAAGAGCGAGATTACAGGTGAGCTGCTAGAATTTGCAGAATTTATGTTTGAGGTGAAAATCTGTGGAATTCTGCTGTCAGGTAGTGAAGTTTCTTTTCTTGTTCTAAAGGGTGTGTGTGTGTTTTTGTGCTCGGGTGTGTGAGCTTGCTTGTGTGTGTGTGTGTTTTTTGTGTGTGTGTTTTTGTGCGTGGGTGTGTGTGTTTGTGTGTGTGTGTGTGTTTTTTGTGCGTGGGTGTGTGTGTTTGCGTGTGTGTGTGTGTGTTTTTGTGCTCGGGTGTGTGAGCTTGCGTGTGTGTGTGTGTGTGTGTGTTTTTTGTGTGTGTGTTTTTGTGCGTGGGTGTGTGTGTTTGTGTGTGTGTGTGTGTTTTTTGTGTGTGTGTTTTTGTGCGTGGGTGTGTGTGTTTGCGTGTGTGTGTGTGGGGGGGGGTGCTTAATATAACTGTGACACCATATGATGTGTCATTCTTCAGGATTCAGTGTCTTTGTTCACATGGATTAAGAATTTACTAAAAGCTGTCATTCACAAATCATTCTGTGTACAATAATCCAACAGTGTTTGTAATAGACGGAGAACAGCCGTCAGTATTTACCGTCTTTACTCCTGTAACCATAGTCTAGTTCCAATGTACTTTATATTGCATCTTTATTTTTATTCCAAACTATTTTGCGCTGGCTCTTCTGCCATGTTTATTGAGGTTTCATAACCAGAGCGAGGGCTACAGTGAAATCTGACATAACTCGTGATATCAGTGATATTACTGACTGCAGCGCACATCAACCAAACTCACGCTCAATATTCTCCTGTTACACATTCAGTTACAGAACGAAGTCTGAAAACATAGAGATTCATATTCAGCATTGTAAAACGTGTTCTGATTAATTGATCTGACATCTTTATGATGTGGTGTATATTTGAGAAATGGAGCGTCTGTGATCCCACAGATATCATGTGTAAAAGAGCTAATGTACTCTGGCAAACGTGAGTAATAATCACTCACAGAGACAGAATTAAATCCACTGGGGGATTTTTCAAAGATGATGCGTGTGTGTGTTTGTGAATTAATGTCAGCAACAAAAGAAACGTGACATTTGAGAAAGAAGCGTCTGATTTCATCAGTGAACGTAAGCAGAGCCCACGGATGTCTGTACAAATGTGTTTTTCATAGGAACAGCAGCCAAGTAAACAACCTGCCTGTTGCCAAGGTGACAAAAGGCTTCTTACATAAATGTTTATTTATGAGCAAACGGACTCATTTGATGACCCCATTACTGCCAGCTCCAGATTCAATATTAAACAGTGCTGTAATGAGAGAAACACCTAAACATGTCAGAAAAAGCGGATTAGATCATCAATATTTTCTCAAACCAGATATCATTTGGCTTTGTTTGAAGATCAAGTGTATGATTGTGAGAGCGGTCCTCAGTCACCTTGACGTATGTGATGAGCTCATTGAACCCGTTCTATGAAGAACCTGCACCTGTCCTCTCGTCTCCAAGCTCCGTGTTTCAACTCCTGCTTGTTTCTGTTGTTTTCCAGCGTGACACCCCTGCTGTTGGGATTTTGGACCCTTCCATGAGTCTGCCAGAGTTGAACTGGTTTTAAGAGTTTTTCAGAACAGGGTTATTACTGTTAACAAAAATTCATTGAAATCAAATGACGTTTAGGCCTAAATCATGTTTGGAAAATCTCGACAAAACAGAATTTAAGAATGTTGTCTTCACAATGCACTGAAATAATAACAAGATGAGTCACTAAAATTATTAACTGGAAATAAAAAAAATGCTTAATTAAAACTTTAAAGTAAAAACCAATTAATAATAAAAATATATAAATAAATGGACTAAAAGCACATAGCTAAACTAAAAGAACGAAAATGCAGGAGACTGCATTTATTTATTTATTTATTAGATATTATTTATTAGAATGATCTCACTCGTTGTATAAACACAATGCACTGTGCTGTGTTTTACCTTTTCTGTTTTTCCTTTTTGCCCCTGTAAAGCTGCTTTGAAACAATGCACATTGTGAAAAGCGCTTTATAAATAAACTTGAATTGAATTGAATTGAAAATTAAATGAAAAATAAAATAATTGCAAATTTTAATAAAGCTAATAAACCAGTTAAGACGAGAATACTAACACACTATTGTTATTGCAGTATATAGTAGGCAAATGTATACTGACTGCATGAAATAACCAAATACCACACTACATTAGCCCAAATATGCTATTTACAAGGGTGCACACTGCATACTTTTATGTACTGTAGGAGATTTTTCACACTTCCACTGGATGAGGTCATGTGACAAATAAAGAATACAACTGAACTGTTTATAAGGATGAATGATGTGTGTAATGATGTTATTGTTCTTACCGTATAATAAAATAATATGCAGTTTGTACTAGTGTGTCGTGTGTAGTGTTAATAAGCTCATGATCTCCACACATACTCACTGAGACCCAGTTTCTAATGAAAGCACAGCATCTCTCTCCCCCTGTGCCCTGAGGATGATGATGTATCCGCAGGTTGTCGGTAGCTTTAGGATAGATAATGAGGGAGAGACAGAATATCCTCAGAATTACATCCAAAGTACAAATCTCCAGATTGAAGCAGGTGAAGATATCAATTCCAGGGATGTCATGTGGTCATGTGTGTTGTCATGTCCTGTCTCTGTGTTGGAGTGGACGTCAGTGTTCTTTTTGGGCTGTGGGTGTATTCATGTGTCTGTAAGTGATGTCCTCTCGTCTACAGCACCAAACCTGAAGGGCCGGCCCAGAAAGAAGAGGCTCTCCATCTGTCAGAGACGAGACTCACAGGGTCAGAGCGGAGCGAGAGAGCACAGCAGTTCACTGGAGAACAAGTCACCTGTGAAGGTAGTGAACTCACTCATTACACATCACAGTGCACTGATATACTACACACACATGACATCATCATGAGCTCTGGACCACTTCCACCATGTTTTTTCACTAAGAATCACCCATCCAGACATTTACATTTAGTCATTTAGCGGACGCTTTTATCCAAAGCGACTTACAGAGAGTTTAGACAAGGCGAGATGACATCACCTGATTGACATGTAGTGACCATGTTTGGGTTTATTTGGAGTCATATCAACAGAGGCAGTACTCACATCAGTGCTGTCCTATTACACTAAACGCTGTTGGGCAATTCCATGAAAATGTCAACCATACCACAAGTTTTTAACAGCGGTTTTTACTCTGGTAACAGCACAGATTCTAACATTTTTTGGTTCAGATACTCATGTGAGATCTCTCTTCAGATTTTTAAAGCATTTGTTTTATTTTTACTTCATGATTTTTCATAGTCAGGTAAGAGCCATTTACAGGATTGTCACATCCATAACGCTTCATATTCCTCATTAATGGACACATGAAAATAAATATAAATAAACTATTTGATGTTCTATAAAGAGGCATCACTTCTCCATTCATTGGGTATTATTGCTTCATTTTATTTCACAGAAATCTTACAAAGTTTATCGTCTCCCAAAAACCACTTGCTTTTTTTGTCACATCCATAACACGTTTATTTCCCTTTTTAAATATATTTTTTCGTAGACTGACAATATTTGATGTTTAGACCAGTGGCGATTCTAGGTTTTCAATATTAGGGGGGCTCAGCCTCCAATGAGGATATATATATAGAGAGAGAAAGCCACACTCTAATCACCACATATTGTATACGATACTAAAATAAATAATTAAGAAAGAATATGCAGAAAAGCATAAATACAAGTTATTGTTATTCAAATGAATATCACATTAATCGGTCAATCTGCAACATTTATATTCCAAAGTGACAACAACAGCCACAAATCCATAAAATAAATGTCACAATCAACTGCTGAATCATTATTTAGTAAGAATAACTTAATATGTTTCCCTGCCATTCATTCAGATTAGCACTAGCGCTGTCACTCTCTCTGCATGACTGCGTGTTTATCTATTAACTCCACAATATGTTTTAAATTAATGATAAAAATACTGAAGCGTCTGAATAACGACATAGAGCTTCTTGGTACACTTTTATTTCCTCTGAACTCAGATCAATGAATATCACTGCCGCACCGGGCTGAACTACAGTAACTCTTATCTGCGCGTCCTCTATCCGGAGCTGTCAAAACTACCGTCGACTCTCTATAACTATATCACATCATCATTAATGACACTTTCTGTGCGCTACAATATCATCTTGATCGTGGAAGTATGTCGTCATTGGTGTTTAGTGCTTTTATTTTGCTTGAGGTAACGTTAACAAATAGTTGACGAGGGGTAAACGCTCATAAAACTTTTAAACAGTGAATGGGAAAGGGTCTTGTATCGCTTCCACATCATATTAAGATGCATTTATAACAAAGAATGGCAAAAATGCAGATGTCATGTTAATGAACACACCTTGTAAAGTTACTCTGCTAATGACGTTAACTCTAATGTGCTGCTGTGTGAACTGAAGAATGCGCTAAATAACGCAGCCTAACGCCGTTTTCATAATAAGAGTTTTAAAGGGGGCTATAAAGCGATCTCGAATTCTTGTACAGATTACATTACACACAATATTTTAGGGGGCTGAGCTAGAAATTTAGGGGGGCTTTAGCTCCCCTAAAAAGGGCCTGGCAACGCCACTGGTTTAGACGATCAATAAGGGTTCAGTAGAATATAAACAGATGGTTCAATACAATCGTAACAAATTCATTCTCTGAGGTCCATAACGCTGGAATTGCCCTGTTGATGATTAACATATGACTTAGTTTATTCACTCACACCACAACAACACAACTGTGATAATGCTTAATGACATAAACATGTGACGTGTGAAATGATCAAATCTATAAAACAAAAGAGTTAAAGTGTTTAATAAAGCATTTTTATTTCATGTTAACATCAAGTTTTTTTTTATATTTCTTGAAATGTTCGACTGGCCTTGATGGGTTCTTTATGAAAATGAGCTCTCTTGATTATCAGGAACAGATGGCCAAACAGACGTGTGTGGGCCGGCCGTGACTGCAGTACATGACACTGAAAGACTGACTCTGGATCAGTTCTCACACGCTCATGCTTGGGTCACAGCAGCTATTTAAAGTCTTGGAGAGATGATTTAAATGCCCAATAGTGCGTCTATTGTTGCGTCACATGTTTTTTCACTGATCTGAGAACAATCTGTGTGATTGAGGAAGACCTCAGGAAACAAGTCAAGAGACACAAACTAGTTTGACATATTCTCTTGTTTTGGGTTTTGGTTACTTAGCATGTAGGACGGTCCCATAAGGAAAATAACACATCTTTTGATTTTTTTAAGACATCAGTGAGTTGAAATGAAGAAATGATTCCAAAATGAGACTTTTCAAAAATCATGTTTATATGATGTGATCATGTTATTATTGTGTTCTTTTGTGTTAGTTAGCTGTATTAGTTTTGTAGTTAGTATGGCTTAAATCAAAAAAACAAACCAACTGCCGTTTGATTGAAATTAATTGGAATGCACAAAAAACATGATTTAAAAAAAAAAGAATTAAACAGAGTTCCCTTTCTGTTGGTCTCTCGACGTTGTGTCGAGGACGACAGATGGTGTTCGCCCTTGAGAACCAATCAACTCTGACTACTATAGAAAAGGCCAATGAAATTTGGCGAATGAAATTTGCATGCTGATCTCCGCCCCCGGATGTCCGGTATAAAAGGAAGCCGGCGTGCAGCATTCATTTACCTCTTGTTCTTCAGAGCTTTCGCTCATGACTACGAACAGCACGAATTAAACGAATTCTTCTTCTACATTGCCTGATCTACGACATAGAGCAGCGGATCGTCCCTACCTGCAGTGAACTTCCCCTGGGCGTCTCGGTGGTTCCGGAGGTGTTCGAGATTTTTTCTAAAGTCTTTTCAGGACTGAGCATTCTCCAGCGCGGCATGTCCTGCTGTTCTCTTGGGTGCGGCACCCTCATCGAGGAGGGGGACGGACACGATCACTGCGTTAGGCGTCTGGGCGTCCAGCACGCTGAAGCAGCGTTCGTTGACCGCACTGCGGGCAGAGTGTCATTCAGAAGTTGCGGTCACGGGTGGCTGTCTTCCTACGGGAACCAGCCACCATTTCGTCTGCTACCCGGGCAGTGACATCGGTGGCTACGGCCCCGAAGTCCGCCTGTATTAGCAGCGTTAGTGATGTGGGGACCTCTGCGAACGTAAACCCGCCAGCCAAGTGCTCACGGGCCGATCGCGGCCCGATCCGCTCTTCTGAATTTTCCCCAACTGGCGGTGGCATACCGTCCGGATCCTCAGGCATGCACTCGGAAACGATGCGTGACGTAGATTAGATGTCGCTCGAGCATCGGAGGGAGACTGGCATCCGACCAGGGGGGTCGAGCTCAGGAGGAAGCAGAAGGGATGCCAGCCATGCTAAGCCGGGGATACGTGGTTCCTGAGGTCAGAGCGCGGTGCAAACCGCGCCCACCCCGGGTGCCATTTTTTTCCCGGAGGTGCATGAGGAGCTGTGTAAAACTTCAGTCACGGCCCGCTCCAGTCAAACCAGCTCCTTCTCCCTCACTTCCCTCGATGGTGGGGCAGCCAAAGGCTACGTCGAGATCCCCCGGGTGGAGCGTGCGGCTGCGGTGCACCTGTGCCGCAGACGGCTGCCACCTGGGGGAATCGACCCCGCCTACCGTCCAAAGCGTGTAGGACTTCGGCATCACTCTTGTCGAAGGCTTACGCTGCTGCGGGCCAGGCTGGCTCCTCTCTCTACGCCATGGCCATCCTGCAGGTCCGCCAGGCCAAGGCGTTGAGAGAGCTCCACGAGGGTAAGGCCAACCCGGGTATAATGCAGGATCTCCTTGCCGCCACTGACAGCGCTCTACAGGTGACCAAGGTGGCGGCACGGACTCTGGGTCGGGCAATGTCCACGGTAGTGGTCCAGGAGAGACACCCCCGGCTGTACCTTCCGCAGAACAGTGACACCGAGAAAGTCTGCTTTCTTGATGCACCCGTCTCGCAGGGTGGGTTGTTGGTAACACCGTGGAGACTGCGCTCATCAGTTTTTGACGGTGAAAAAGCAGACAGTGGCAATTAGCCACATTTTACTGCGACTCGGCCGCCTAGAGGCCTCCGAGATCCCGCATGACGTCTGCTTCCCGGCAGCCCAGGACCCCTTCGACATCGGCTCCGGTTGCTGTGCCCCCACAGGCGGCACCCCGGAAGCGGAGGTCAAGGGGGAAAACTCCACCCCGTCAGAAACCTTCTCGCGAGAAGGGACACTGACGGGAAGACCCCAGGGAGAACAACATCGGGCCTGACCTTCACAGCCACGGCTCTGATCAGTCGGTACGGGATGGCTCCTGCCTCGTCATCAAAGCCGGACCCTTTTCAGGGCCTGGCGCCCACTTACTCAAAGAGCTTTTCCGTTCTCCCCGGGTGTACTTGCAGCCGATCGCACACTCCACTGGACTGCGCCCGGCAACCCGACCTCACTCCCTGGCGAGGCGTAGGGTCGTACACACACGACAGCTGCCACCACTCTCAAACCGACAGTGTGTGCAGCTGTCCCGCCAGGCAGGAAAAAAGGCGGAGCCAACCTTCCCTCCGGGGACCCCCCGCAACATATGGTTAGCTCCGCCAACCGACGAACCACCCCCCGTGGGAATGATGAAGCAGACCGTCCCCTTGGTTCCCCTGTCACAGTCCCTGGGAGCTCGAGAGCTGCCCACACTGTCTCGGTGGCTAATGAGGGCGGTCCGTCTTGGTTACTTGATCCAGTTCGCCAGAGACTCTCCCAAGTTACGTGGCATCCTCTCTCCCTCTGTCAGAGGTAGGGACGCCTCCGTACTTCGGGTAGAGGTCACCACCCTTCTGGTGAAACAGGTATCGAGTTTGTCCCTCAAAACCAAGATGTTCAGTGGGTTACAGCCCGCAGTTCATCGTTCCCAAGACGGCGGGTCGCGCCCCATAGGTCTGCGTACCCTGAACAAAGCACCTTCACAAGCTGCCGTTCAGGATGCTCACGCAGAGACGCATCCAGACATCTATCAGGTGTCAGGATTGGTTTCGTGGCAGTCGACCTCTTCTCCCTTTCGGACTGTCCCCACGGTCTTCACGAAGATCGTGGAAGCCGCCCTATCTCCCTGAGGGGAGTAAGGTGTGCGGGTACTAAACGATCTCGATGACTGGCTTATCTTGGCACACTCACAAGATTTGTTGTGTACACAATGGGACCTGGTGCTCCGGCACCTAAATCGGTTGGGGTTACAGGTCAACCGAGAGAAGAGCAACCTCTCCCCAGTGCAGAGCATCCTCTTTCTCGGTATGGAACTAAACTCTGTCACCATGACGGCGTGACTGTCCGCAGCACGTGCCCAGTCGGTGTTGAACTGCCTGGAACACTTCAGGCAGCCAGCGGTCCCCCTGAAACAATTGGTATAATACCCCTCTGGTTGATGCACATGAGACCGCTTCAACACTTGCTAGAGTCGAGTTACGAGGACAGCGATGACGCCCTTCTGCCGACGCACCCTAACCCCTTGGTCTTCCATGACTTTTCTCCGAGCGGGGGACCCCCTGGGGCAGGTTACCCCTGCAGGGGTACGGTGCGGTGTGTAAGGGGCACGCAGTAGCGGGGCGTTGGATGAGCCCCCGTCTGCGCTGGCATATCAATTGCCAAGAGTTATGGGCTATGCTACTTTCACTGAGAAGGCTGCGGCCTCTCGTGTGGGACAAGCACGTGCTGGCCCAAGGACAGCACTACAGCTGTGGCGTACATTAATCGTCAGGGTGGCGTACGCTCACGGCGGCTAACACGACTTGCTCGACGCCTCCTCCTGTGGAATCAGCAGGTGATCCGCTCCCTGCGGGCCACGCATTTCCCAAGCGAACTGAACCAGACAGCCGACGCGCTTTCTCGTCAGTATACGCCTCGCAGAAAGTGGCTACCCCCGCAGTCCAGCTCATTTGGATGCTGTTCAGACAGGCCCAGGTAAACCTGTTCGCCTCCCGGAACACCACCATTACCCGCTTTGGTACTCCCTGTCCGAGGCCCCCCCTCGCGGTTAACTACTCAGTCCGCACGTTCCATCCGTTCTCCTCCAAGGACGAGACCATACTTATGTCCACCATATTCCTCCCCACGGGTAGGAGGTGGCCTCTGCAGCGTATCCCTAATTACGGAAGTTGCGCTTACCCGGTGTAAACCCTGAGCCGGACGGCCTCTTGCCAGTAGAGAGCTAAGGCCTCCGTCCGTGAAAGGTTACCGGTCAGGGCTGTACCCATCTTTCTCCAAGAAAGCTCTGGAACCCCCCGACCATCACACTGGAAGGCTATAGTTTCACAAAAGCTTCAAGCTGACACGCCCAGGCCTGTTACCGTCGCTTCGCTAGAGATTGTGACACGATACAGCGTTGTGCCGTTTTCCATAGGTAACCTCATCTGTCGTTCACTACACAAAGTCGAGAGACTGACTGAAAGGGAACGTCTTGGTTACGTCTGTAACCTCAGTTCCCTGATGGAGGGAACGAGACGTTGTGTCCCTTATGCCACAAACACGTATCGTATTCTGCTGCAGTCGTGAGAGGCTCTCAGGCTCTTCAGAACAAAAGGTAAATGAATGCTGCACGCCGGCTTCCTTTTATACCGGATATCCGGGGCGGAGACCGGCATGCAAATTTAATTCGCCTAATTTCATTGGCCTTTTCTATAGTAGTCAGAGTTGATTGGTTCTCAAGGGCGAACCCATCTGTCGTTCTCGACACAACGTCTCGTTCCCTCCATCAGGGAACTGAGGTTACATACGTAACCAAGACGTTATCACATTTTGGAACCAAAATCTTCAAATGGAAACTTTTGTTTAAAGGTCTTTGCATGTACATTCCGAAATTGGCACTCGTTTAAACGGTGTTTCTGAATTGTCAAAAGCCTCTCAAACTGTTTGCTACGCATGCGAAAAACGCAGAAAATCAAACCCAGTCCGGATTTTTTTTTACGGATGAAAATATCGGAGACAGTGCATAAATGTGATTGAAACAACGTGAGGTTGTATTAATTTTTTAACGTGCGGAAATTTTGCATGCAAGTTTTGGACTTAATGTGCAACAGTCTCATCAGCGTCTCGGACATTTCTCCTGAGATGAAGAGTAAAAGAACAACGTGTCAAACTGAGCCCAGATTTCTCGTTTGCAAAAGTCAATATTATTAAATGATATTTTTGATATTATTATTTCACCTCTACATTCATTTGGACCTCCATGCTTTTCATGTGTTTACACAATTACACATTTGATTCTCTTTTTATCTCTACTGAGCAATTTAAGAAGAATCATGTGAGACTAAGTTCAAACTTAAATGAAACCCAACTGATAACTCCATTAAATCTCCTGAGCAACATCTGAGCAAAAATCCTCTGTAACCGGATCTTCTCTGTGTGTTCTTCATGGTTCTTTCTCTCGTCGTGTGGCGTTCAGGTGAAGGTGGACTCAAAACCAGGTGTGTGGAAGCCCAGGAGCGCCAGCAGCAGCTGTAAGAGAGTCACAGGTGAGGGGAAACAGCGGATGGAGACACCTGAGGAGTGTCGCACAGATGAACAGGCCTTTCTGGTGGCGCTCTACAAGTACATGAAAGAAAGAAAAACCCCCATCGAGAGAATACCGTACCTGGGCTTCAAACAGAGTAAGTTCTGCATCTGCAGTTCCTCCGCTGTGACACAACACTGACTTTCTTCGGCAGAACACAAAAGAAGATATTCTGAAGTCAAACCACACTGAACCCAATTCACTTCCGTTGTATGAACATTTCTCAAAATATCTTCTTCTGTGTTCCACCAAAGAAAGACTCACGAACAGGTTTACAAACACATCAGAGGGAATCAATGACGACAGAATTTTAGGTCAACTATCCCTTTAACTTTTGGGAGCACACAAGTATTTAATGTAAATGTTCTCAAAGACTGAAATTCTCAAAGCTGAAATTTAGTTTTTTCGTTCACACTAAACACAGAGACTCTAAACAGCACTCATGTGTAATTTATATTGCAGGATTGCAAAGTAGGTCAACAAAATGCAATTATTCCCAGTCAGCTCTGCGGGTCTCTCGAAGATATCCAGCTCTGACCTGCAAAACACGCCACGCATGAATAAATCAATCCACCAACAAACTCATTCTGAACGCAGAAGGCAGAGACCTTCATTCATTCATCTTCATGTGACAGCTGTGAGAAACATCAGAATATCTGGAGAGGAATATGTACAAGATAAATCCAGCTTGAATTCGAACCAGTGTGTTAGCAAGTAAACATCGGAAGGAAAAAAACAGCGTGTTCTTCATGACATCCTCACACAAATAAATGAAATTCTCTTTGAATATTGAATCTTTGGTCTGGGGACTGTTTACACGAGAGCATTTTCAACTAAAACTGGAAAACTTTTCATGTATTTTCGAAAGTGGACGGATAACAAAAACTTTTGACAAACAGGCATCAAAGTGCAAGTTTTTGAAAACGACGGTGTAACAAGGTTCAGTAAAAGGAAGGAAACCTTGAAATGTAAAATTTAAAGGCAGCGTTTTCCAAAAACGATGACATCATACGCATGCGTATTACACCTTCAGTCTGTAGTCATGCGCGAGTATTCCCCAAACAATAATGCCGTGCTGCATGTTTGCACCTCGTGACATACTTATGATAATTTCTCCAGCAAAAAGTAGATTTACTGCACCACTATAACCAGCGGAGAAATAGTATTTATATACACACTAGTATAAACACACACACACGTCGACAAAGTGTATTAAACGCACTTTTAAATTAAAACAGTGTATACGGATGTGCGCAACCACGTAGTGTTTCTTTATAGTGTAACATCGCCATCCACTGGCATAGGCATAATACGTTGTTTTTATTAGTTTTCCCAGATCCATGTAAATTCAGATTGTTTTGATAACGCTATCGTGTGTACGGGAAACTTGTCAAAAACACAAAGGAGAAACTTTCCGTTTTTTATCATGTAAACATACTCTTAGGGCCCTATTTTAAGTATGTAAGCGCATGGTCTAAAGCGCACGGTGCATGTGCACTCAGGGCGTGTCCGAATCCATTTAGCTAGTTTAACGACAGGAAAACGGTTGGCCAATGGGCGCATGGTCTAAACAGGTTGTCCGGATTCTCTTAATGAGTAATGGGTGTAACGTGCAGTAAACCAATCAGATCTGTCATTCCCTCTAAGAGCCAGTTGTGCTCGCACCATGGCGGATTCGCTATTTACACAGTGGACTTTGCAAGAGCAAAGAATAAAAACTTCTCCAGAGAGGAAACACATCTGCTTGTGAGCGAGTTTATAGCGCGTGAGCAGATCATCTACATGACAAGATGGATTTTTATCTTTAACAATAATCATCTTTTAAATTGTACTTTAAATTGTTTTTTTATTTGTCAAGTTTGTGTTCTGCTGCGCTTCCCTCTGTGTAATAAATACAGTGAAAGCACGTTGTGGACCCACCGAGAGGCTCATTTTCTACTAAACCGCTCTTTTTTTAAACAAAAATTTCAGTTCCTCAAAATAGCAACGCAACAACACTGCGCCTGAAAACATCTCTTTTTTAGACCAGCACATTAGCTATTTAAACAACTTAAAATGAGTTGTTCATCATTCTATGTCTGTTTTTACATTTAATGTGGAGTAACATGCTTTCTTCTTCAGGCTGATTCATACTTCTGTGAAAACCCTCTGGATGTGAATCACACAGAACTGATGAATCAGATCCAAAACATCTCTATAGGAACAGATTCAGGGTCAACATCTGCTTATTCAGTTTAAAATACTCAATCATAGACGATGAGTCAGTCATGAGAAATGGGTCTTTGACAAACATCTTTATTTCAGTTTCTTATACAATGTTCCGTTGATTTGAAGATTGTGTTTGCTATGGATCTCAATATTTGATAAAACAGTTCTCTAATCTGATCGAACAAGCAACATTGCATCTGCGTTTGCTATTTCACTTATTTCTATAACTACACTTGACTTTTGTAATCAGGCTTTGAAGTTTTGTGTTTTATACTTGTCACTTCTGCGTCTAGATGTCTGTTAACTGGTCTTGTTTATACAACGGTTGTACACAAGCAACATTATTTACACAATTATAATGAATATCTTCTTCTAAACCTGCCTTACTGCTCTTTAAAAGATGTGACAGTCACTGTTAGTATGTTTTTGTTCAGTTCAGTGTGTCAAGTTTACATAAGTATTCTGAGCATACACAGTATGGAATACTCGTACTAATAATCGTATGGAAGTAAACTCTTGGCAGATGTGTGAGTTTGCTCTTCTGTGAATGTGATGTTTTTTTCTCTTCTTCTAACAGTAAACCTCTGGACTATGTTTCAAGCGACTCAGAAACTGGGAGGATATGAGGTGGTGAGTATTTGGCAGTGTGCTTTTTCCTTCACCTCTCAAAGATTCCTTCAAAACAACCCGGCGTGTAATGTGTGTTTACTAGACCCGGGCCTGGACGCTGAACTCTCTCACATCCTAATTTGGCCCAAACGCTCGCACTTGTTGTAAAATCGACAAGTGGAAAACACATGTAACGCTTTTTTTCCGGCGGTGGAGGGAATTGGCCGGGCTGCGTTCATTGCCCATGTTCAGACTCTTGAGGGAGTGTTATTGTGCAACGAGTAAACTGCGCAATAAAGGGAATTTGCTTGGCAGCTTATCTGACATCTGTTCTGCTGAAATCATTCAGGTTTCCTCCAAGCAATGGGTTTTCCTGATGGTTTCGGTAATGTTGTACAGTATTCGTATGTCAGGGCAGATTATCAGCCAACAGGAAGACACTTGTTGCTTGTTTTCTCTTCCCATCTGGCGTATTGATAGCGCCGGCCGCCTCTCTCTCGCACGCGTGTACGCTAACGTTCATGTCCCCGAGCGGCTGCAGTACAAAGCTCAGATTCATTCAGCTGCACGACGCTTCTGACATTTATTTTGCTATATAACACACATGAAAAGAGAAATTACAGCAATATAAATGCAAAATACATCACAAATGTTTTCAGTACACAAAGTATTTGAATAATATATACAAAAAATATTTATTAACAACAAATACAGCCAAAGGAGATAAAAAAACAGAAACTTCCATAACTATCCATTTTAAACTTGTATACAATATTTGAAGAGTTTGGTTCCAAAATGAGTTATCTCCGTTTAAGAAAATGTTATTATTGTGCATTCCAATTGATATCAATCAAACTGCAGTTGGTTTGTTTTGATTTAAGGTATAATAACTCTACTAACATAATAAAAAACATGATTTTTGAAAATCTGAGTTATCTCATTTTGGATCCAAACTGTTCATTTAAAGTCCTTCAAGCCTTTCCACTTTTACACCCATGCAACATACCACAGTATGTACCACGCTTCTGACATCTGTGATGAAAATCACTGTGCATGACACAAAAAATTGTATTTCAAAAGGTTCTTCCATGCCAAAGAAGAACCTTTTGGTTCCACAAAGAACCTTTAACATCTGAAGAACATTTCTGTTTCCAAAAAGGTTCTTTGTGGCAAAACAGGTTCTTCAGTTGATAAAAAGTGAGTTCTGAGAAGAGATGGTTCTTTAAAGAACCTTTGGCTGAATGCTTCTTTGTGGAACCAAAAATGGTTCTTCTATGGCATTGCTGTGAAGAATCTTTTAACGCCTTTCTTTTTAAGAGTGTATAGTGACTGCAGGAGTTTATAGAACTGGAGTCCGTCAAAGCGCTTTATAAACACCTGTGTCCGTTTTCATTGCATTTAAAGTCTTCTGCGTTTGAAAAGATTGTGGTGGATGCATCTCTGAGGCTCATACACAGGACAAGTGAATTTCACATGCATCCATTTCCATCTGCTCTCTCATGGAGTGTGTTTTATTGAGAAAAGCTGCCGGAAACAGCCATTAAAAATCACTGAATGCACTGAAGGTCTCTCACGAATACTAAAGCCTGCGCCGTATATGAGTGATGTCAGCATCATTTCAACATGACCTCGCATCAGACATCATGTACTGTGTGTGGTGTATAATATAAAAGATCTTTCTAATATGACTCAAGTGACCGTCACATGTTCAATACTCAATAGAAAAGAACTAATTTAAATAATGGGATATTAATGTATCTGCGTTCATTATGGAATCTCATTTCAGATCACGGCTCGCCGACAGTGGAAAAATGTATATGATGAACTGGGCGGAAACCCGGGAAGCACCAGCGCCGCCACGTGCACACGCCGACATTATGAGAGGTTTGTCTATATGACTATATTTGGGAGCGTGTGTAGAGATGTGTTTATAATGAAACAGTTCAGAACTCACAGATATCAGCTGTCAGTCGCAAACCTCTGTGAGATTTGCTCAAATGAAACACTTTTATTAACATTATGAGGAAAAGTGTAGAGACGTGTCGACATTAAACAAGTGCTTGACATGTAAAGACTGAATTCTGTTTATTTTGTAGCATCTTTAAATGTTCCTCATTCTGTAGTTTTACACTCACTTGTGTCTTTTGAACCTGGAGTGAAGCTCTTTTACACAGATGTCAGACTTTGATGTGTTATGAGAAAATAATGCACGCGGTGGCGTTGATCTGTCAAGTACGTCATTGCATGACTGTTTAAAATAAGCCAGATTTGATTAAACATCCAGTGAAACGAACGACATCATAAAATACATCAACACCATGAAATGAAATAACTTCTGTGCTCGTGAAATATTTGACTCACTTCTAGTGGCACATGTGATTAGGCTGGGTATCAATTCTGATGTTCCCATTCACAAGCTCTCCATTCCATACCAGTCAATGACTATAGATTTAATACTTAATCCTTTAGATATTTCTTTAAAAGGTCAGTAAACATCAGCTCACAGTGGTGTATTAAAACATGAAATGAAGAGCCACAAACCTGTATATTAACCTTTAAACACACAGGGGTATATTGAAACAGAACAGTCGCATAAACAGATTTGAGATACAGTTATAACAAACACAATTGCACAGAATTAGATGTAAAGAGAGGCTGAAATCATATGAACCGCAGCCTTTTATGTGAAGGTGATGTTCAATTTCATGTTAATTAAGTATATTTACATTTAGCCCACGCATTTATCCAAAGCAACTTACACAGAGCAATAATACAAAAGTTGCTCATACAAGTTACTAGTTTCAACAAAGCAGATCAATACAATCTGTTGAGAGGAAGAGAGAGGGTTAGTTATTATTATTATTTTTTCTCATTTGTCCGTCAAGTATTCACAGAAGAGATGGTTTTAAGAAGTAAGGAATGAATGACCGATACGCTCCCTGCTGTAACATCCACCCGTTGTACAAAGAAAAGTGACATCTAGTGGATAGTAGAAGCAATAACAATCACGTTAATGAATGTTCAGTGTATGCGGAAATATGAAAGGAAAAAATCATTGTCCGCATAAAAAAATGATTAAATAGATTTTCCGATTTTTTTCCCTGTGTTGTGTTTATGTGTGGTGTGTTTTTCTTGTGACCGCCTCTGGGAGAGGTTTAGTAGGACAGGACAGGTGAAGTTGGCAGGAATTGTGTTCTCCCATCATCAAACCTACAGCCCAGTCAATAGCCGCCGGTATTCTATCTGTGCCCAGAATAATAGACCGTCAGAAGCCATCGGTCAGACTGACGTGTGAATGAATGAGTTGAGTAAATGAAAGGCGTTCAGAAGCCGTGGGTCGGTCCTCTCACAGGTCTGCTGCCCTGGACACAGACAGGAATGAAGATGTCTGAGGTTCTGTGAAACCAGCCAAACATGCCTTGATCTTTCCTCTCCCTCCCTATTTAGGTTAAACTGAGTTCTTAAAAGATTTCTTTCGGTTAAGTACTTCCTTCTCTTTGAAGAAGCTGAACTCCCGGCGAGCTTTCTTAAACCGATATAGAGTCATTCCAAACAAAGGCCGCATCTGCGCTTTAACAAGCATGTCATCTCCGGATTTCTGCAGAAAACTACTTAGTTTACAGTTCACACGTTTATTTCAGGATATTCTTCGATAATTCCCTCTCTTATTCCTGAAAGAAAGTCTGAATGAGGAAATCAAAAATGTCTTTGATGTTAACGAATTCCTTTCATATCCGTTACAGTTTGTTCTCCGTCAGTTATATTTGCTTCATTATCTGAGGAGATTTTGGCTACTTTGTGTGTTGCAGAGGAAGAGAAACAAATGTAGATTACAAATTAGGTCATAAAGTACTGTATGATATCAGTAACCTTGAAAGAGACTGCGGCATTCCGCCCGCCCTCCCTTTCTGCTTTTTAATGATGTAGGTCAGTGCCACTGATCAATCTGGCCATGCTTATTTATTTAATCTTCCTTTTCCCACAGAGAGAGAGACAGGAGAGAGATCTTTGTTCCAGAAACAGTGAATGCCTTTGCAGATAAATCTTGTGCATCATTGGTCTTTCTGCCGCTGAGCTCCATCTTGTTATGGTGTGAGATATTATTATGCTTTTTAAAAAACCTCTGTGGATGATTCCTCAATGCACTCGCTGCCACAAACATAATCAATCTTAGACGGCGTATGGCTTTACATTATGTTTGAATAATGTTTGCAAGAATGCGTACAAACATGATCTTGCTTTCAATTGATTTTTCACCACAATGCAACGGCTCACTAAATACTGCATTGCTAAAAAAAGTGAAGCATGTTATGAATGCAACACGACCTGCTCCTTTAATTCAGCGAGGGATGTTTGTTTCAAATGTTTGCATGTGTCCGTTTAATTTTGCACACTTGAAGTTAAAATTCACGGCATTGCATTGTGGGTAATGTGTTTCATGTCATGCGCACAGTTGCACAGTTTAGCAAACACATAGAGAAAAATGCATACTTTGAAATAAAGTTTAATTTGCCTGGATGCGATTCTGAAGGTTTTTATTTGTAGGACTTGTAGCACAGTTCAGGTTCCTCATGGTACTTGATTATTGATTTTTGTACGCCCTTTAGAACGCGTGTGAGCTCACGCCTCGCAAGACATCCTTGAACCTTGAGCCAGCATGACAGATTTTTAATGCACCTCTTTAAGTGGAGTTTAATGATGTGTCTTTAAAGGAAGCATTTTTCCCAGAGTGCATTGCATCAGCTGTTTCTGTCCCCGGAGGCGCGTCAGTCTCGTTTCAGATTGCAGGTTCTGTTAAACGATAGCCGTGTGCATTTATTAGCCCTTAAAATCATAAAGCAGAGCGATACGATGAGCGAATGCTAGTAATGTCCGTGGTTGATTCACATGTATGTCTGATGTTGTGTTTGTCAGTGGTGTGACATTGTGCTCGTGACGGCTGATGAAACCTCATTAAATCTCTGAGCCATCTCATTGGAGCATCATCATTTGCATGTTGATTTACAGCCAGCACTTTCATGTTCTTTACTAAGACAAACTAACACTAGTCTGAAGATGAGGAGTTATCTGTCAGACTCTTCTCAGTGAAGATGATGTTCTGAGGTACTTCACCTACAACATTAAACTGAATAGAAGAGTGACATACATGACAGTGAGTGTGTTTGTCACTTCAGTAATGTGTCTGGAGGACCGCCGTATTGACGCTGTTATATTTCAGCAGTGACACTGGGTTCACACCAAATGCCAACTAAGTGTTTTGTGCGAGTAAATTACGTACAAAGTCAATTTAAAGACATGCAGAGATGAGAACGTGCACCAATATCGTCTTCCGCGAAGGTTGAAAATATTTGTCTTTTTGCATCAATGCATAAAATAAATGAAAAAACGTTTTCAGCGAGCAATAAAGAGCGTGGAATGCGATTGTTCACGTTTGGTGTGAACCCAGCGTAACAACATCGACAAACGTAATGTGGCCAAAGTTCATTTCTGGTAGACTCCACAAAGAATCATTAACAGTTGAGTAGTTTTAATTTAATTTAATACAGTTAATGTCATTATAAGAAAATGAATACAAAATAAATTCTATTATATAAAGAGACACAGACTGGAAGTTAAGGAACCGGTGTAAAAGCAGAGCCGCTGCTGTCGTTAATTTGGAACTTTTTACTTAATTAAAAAAGAAACAGGGACTAAATTCACAAAAAATGGTCTAATAAGAACGTTCTTAAGATACATTTTAAAATGTTTATTTGTTAGCTAGTACACAATAGCTGTCACCTCCTCTGAGTAAATGATGGTTCAATAGTCAAACTGTATAACGTGTAACATTTTAACTTGTGTCTGTAGAGATAAGAAGCGTTCAAGGGCTTTGTTTTGGAACAGCCACAATATTGATGTAGTTTTATTTTCCAGGTTTGTTTTATGGATGTTTTATCAGTTGTGTGTTGATGTTGGGCTGAGGACTGAAGTGTAATATAAAGTCTTTAAATCACCGCTCAGGAATGTGACTTTCATTTCTCTCCACATCACGACAGTTCCAACAGTCAAATATTTCACGGAGAGGACGTTTCTGTACAAATGACAGACGCTTTGAAAGCAAGCCGCTGGTTGTGCATCATTTGTAGTTTTTAATAATTAAAGTAGAAAGTGAATGGGTTTTAGCCTGAAGGGAGTGAGGGGGGTCATTTCAGGTCTAAAGGCCAAAAATGTCAGAAGACCCCCTCCACGCCAGCCCACCGGTAACTGTGTGAATCTGGATTAGTTCAAGGGTCGACTTCTCAACAAAACCTTTCCGGCGTCATGTGAAGCTCAGGGTCTGTTTTCACACACACACATATCGTCTCTATGATGAATTCAACATTTCCCCTTGCGGAGAAAAGCATGATTTTTTTTTCTCAGAGTACTCTAAATTGTTTCCCTCTCTTAAAAGAGCTGAAGTTTGATCCCAGCAGTGAGGACAGATGTGTTTGTGAGCGCTCTGGTTTGAGGTTTTGGGGTTTTCTCCGTCCTCAGGCCCTGCTGCTCTGCTGTAACCTCCATTATGTCCAATAAGAGGCCTGTGGTTGTGTGTTTAACATTCATTAAGCATGTGAAGTGCCATCTAGCTGTGTGTTTGCTTACTGCGGCTGTGATGTGAATGTACTGTACTGTGTGTGTGTGTGTGTGTGTGTGTGTGTGCGCAGATGAAAAGTCAAGTCTCCATCCGGCAGTCTGTTTAATAGACAGTAATGTTTCGTTAGTCTTGGTTATTATGGTATGTGGGCTGAGAGAGAGATCTTTTGATAGCACTCAAAGACAAACATGCTAAAAATAGAGCTGAAGCAGTTGAGCTGTAATGTTTCACTTCCTGTTCTGTGGAATCTGATGGACGGGTGAAGCGCCCTCTTGTGACGGACACATGTAAGTGTAGCAGTAGAAATACTCACTGTATAAAATAATGACAGTGTAACAGACTCAAACATTTCACCATAAAGGCAAAATAACTTTATTTATGTTTTTTATTTAATATTTTTGTACATTTTAACATTGTTTTTGCATTTTTCTAGATACAGAAATTACTGTAAATACAGTAATTATTATTGCCAAAACAAATCATTCACATGACATCTTCTTTTATTATGTTTTATTTTTATTCATTTTATTACTTCACCACAACAACCCAACTGCAGATTGACTGATATTCCTCGGAATGCACAAATAATGAAAATAAATGGTTGAAAATGAACTCTTCTTTTATACTGTAAATATTAAGTTATTTAATTTTAACTTAAATCACTTCAACAAACACAGCAAAGTTAAAAGGATCTGTTTTTTTCCATTACTGAAGAAAATTATTATTTATTTTGCATGTACGTATTTGCCATGTGCTTTTATCAAAGGGACCTACAGTGATTTACAAAGCAACAAAGTACATGTTAATAATATATTATAACCAGGAATACTTGCATTGTGGTAATGAGAATCTGTTTCATTGTGAAACAATGTCCTTATGGGCTTGAAATGGTTTAATTTTCATTCAAAACAGGATTTATTTTGATCAGGTTCAGATCGTGTCTGTAAAATCACATTATTATAGATCTGATAACTGTTTGAAAGCTGAACATCGATCAAGTTAAGATCTCATAATCTGCTGCTCACGCTGGATTCGTCAAACATTTCTACTTGAATATTTTTCCGTTACTGTGGCAACACTGGATGGTCCGACTGTTATTCTTGCGCTGCGAGTGGATGGGATTATGTAATGCTTATGTAAATCAACAGAGTTATTTGTGCATGAGTTATTTCAGCAGACAGAGGAA
>CM056460.1:593417-618417 GCA_029783895.1 Triplophysa bombifrons | reverse complement strand
GAACAAAATCCAAATTGTGGGACTGAAAAGGAGGTCTCTGGGAACATCTCAGAGCAAGTTAGTATTTGTGTCTTTAAGTCTTCATTCATGACCGCATTTCCAGAAATGATGCAGACACTGATCCCAGAACAGGTGCACTCGAACCCTCTCCATTTCACTTATTCACTTCAGTGCACTTACAGAACCATGAGTTTAACACACTGTTATTGATACTACGCTCTCTAATTTGATTAAAAAACACATGATGTGAAAAGCTGTTAAACATTTCAAGAAATCCTTCTGAGCAAACAGAAAATGTCACATAACAAAACGTGTGTGTTCCTTAGCATACCACTTCACAATTCTACTTCAATTTACAAAAGTAAGTAAATATATTATTAGATTATAAAAAAATGTTATAACTTGTTTTCAAATTAAGGACTTTTAGTTTGATGGGGTTGCACAGGGGTGTTTGACGGAAGCTTCCTCTTTGAAACGCAGACGCTGAAAAGTTCCACAAACTCAACCATCACTCTTAATCCAGCAGATTACAAAAATATAGGGTAGAAATCATATGGCCCTACATATCACACATATGATGAGCAAACTTCGGCCATTCGGACATCATTCAGGGATGGAAATTGACAGACAGCAGCCTCTAATTCATCATTTATCTCCCGAATACACAGAGATCAAACAACACAAATATCATTAACAGTATCGTTTGTCATGAAGCTTATCCATACTCTGGTATCAATTATGTAACGTTACCGATCCAAGTACAAGTACAGGTTCTCGGTACCCATCCCTAGCGGTTAGTCAACAAAAATATGCCATTCAAATCTATTATTATTTCTTATCATACAATGTTCATCTGTCAATCACCTCACACAACGCAGCTTTTATTTGGAGGTTTTGAGTCCGGAGGGAAACCGTGTCGTTTCTGAAAGTTACAAAAAACAACACTCAAGGATTAGAGTCGAGGAATATGCGATTGTTTGTGAGATAAAAAAATTCAATTCAATTTTGTTGAAATGTGTTTATATCACATCTGTCCCTCTCTGTTTGAAGAAGACTGGACATTAAAACACAAATGATTATTTTACTGTCTGTCATGTGACTTGTTCTGTTTTTCTGTAAATCTGTTTAAATTACCTTTGAGTTTTATTCACAAATCAATCAGAATAATCTTGACAGGATTCCTTTTATAAACAAGATCTGTTGTGTTCAGAGCCGCCGCCGGTGCAGATGTTTTCACATCTGATAAACTAACATGAAAGGGCCAATGGATTCTGTCTTTTTTCTTCTCATGGAAATTGCAAGAACAGGGCTTATTTTTATCCATGAAAGCCAATAAATCCGTGGTGATTTGCAAATGTCTCTCCAGCTAAGCATAAATATGAAAAAGAGAGCGCGGCTGTAGAACAGAATGAAAATGGAGTTGTTATTTTCGCATGAATAAGCAAATGATTACAGACTAGATGAAAGGAGTGTTTGAAAGCGTCTCTGGAATTGTCAAATTTTGACACATTTCAGAGGCGTTATGTGCCGCGTATTCATTTCTGCCACTCGTGAAAGGCATTATAGATTGTGGTGTGGAAACAAAAAGGCTGGTGTGGATCCAGAGCTCATCTGTCTGGTGTGTTGTGTCATTTGCAAAACCTGTCCATGTAATTGATTGTACATTGTGCAAGACAGAAAATGAAAATTGTGTTTAGAGGCGGTATGGTGCACAGAATGGAGGAAAAACACTTAAAGCCGAGCTATAGATCTCAGAGAGGAGAGAAAGATTCTGGTCATGTACAGATGCTATGATCCTCCTCAGGCATCAAATACAATCAAACGTATTGAATGATACACGGTCACGCTCATAACAGGATGCTCATGGACCCAAAAACATTAATGACGACTTGTACAAGAACCCAAAGGGCAGGAGACAGAGTGACCCCTGAGGTCACCTGATTCAGCAGGCTTAAGCACCTTCTCAGAATTTTGGCCTGTAAAAGCATCATTGCAATAAGGGTATAAGATTTTCAAGTTCTAAAATGTCGGCATACAAATGTTTTCAATATTTCAATATTACAGCATTAGGTGAACATGATACAATTTTTTAAAGGGACAGTTTAAAAAAAATCTGTCGTCATCATTTACTCACCCTCAAGTTGTTGCAAGATAATTGAACGAATTGACTGATATAGTAGGAAGAATGACAAAAGTAGTCAAAAGTGCCCCAGAACTGTTTGCTGTCCTACATTCTTCAAAATATCTTCTTTATGTTCAACAGAACAAAAAAATTATCAAGTAATTTCTCCTACTAAGTGAGTCAATGGAGTCCAAAGCTGTCTGGATGCAAGCATTCTACCAAATATCTTTCTCTATGTTCATCAGAACAGAGACATTTATACAGATTTGGAACAACTCAAGGGAGAGAAAATTATGAAAATTATGAAAGAATTTTCATTTTTGGGTGAACTGTCCATTCACAGTTATTAATAAGATAAATAAATAAAATGAAATAAGGAAACACATTAAACACCTAAAATAAATGTTTCTCTTTGATTGCAAAACATATCTGTTATTTCAATTACTAGAGCTGCATAGATTTTTTGTTATTGTTGCTTTGACTATCTGATGTCATGATGAGCCAACCACACTAATAGAGCCTTAAAGGCTGCATTTCCATGAGAAGCGGAAGCTCACTGATATGGTATGGGGTGGGACATCTTCACACACTCACTCTAAGCGGGGAACCAATCACGACAGACCGGGTCAGCTTAACCTATCAGAGCGTTTCGGAAGAAGGGACTTTATATATACCGAAAGAACTCCAGTCATTTTGTTAGAAGAGGGACACTGGTTAACAATAGACTTGAAATATGTGCAATATAAAGCGTTTTTGGGAAATTAGAAACATGAACATGACATGTTAAACAACCATGAAACATCATCAAACCCTCAAAAACAGCAAACGACTGGCTCCTTTAAGAAAACAAGCTGTTACAAGCTTTTGGTCTCTGCAGCGTGTAATGATCATGCTATTATCCACATGCACATTTATCCGTGTTGAGAGGGGAAATGGAGTGAAAGGGACGAGCCAGACTTTCCTTTGACACCAGCTGATGTCAAACATCTGTGCATCTCTTCCTCCAACACTGATGATGAATAGATGGGCGGAGCTCGTACCGCTGTCAAGGCTAGCATCCGGCAAGCATATGCTGATGAAAGTCATCTGGAGTTTACCCAGAGTGCAAAGCTTGCACTATGCTCGGGATGACAGGACTGGCAGCAGGCGTCTCGCTCTCTCTTCCACACACTTGGTTTTGTGTTAGAATTTAATCAGAGTGCGTTTAGAAATTCTTCATCCATGAAATGATGTGGTGCTGTACAGTCTCGATTTTTATTTCATTTGTGTTTATAACAGGAGAGAAAAGGAATTTGTATACGGATAGTATTGTATTATAGGCTTTGAGATTCTCAGATTCATGCCAAGGGTCATTCAGGGAACCACACAACGTGACAAGACTTAGATTTCGGCCATTAGCAAGTGTTCTGTTTGTTTGTTTGTTTGTTGGGTTGAGTTACCTATACATTTTAGGTTATAAACCACCTTTGAAGACTTCATGAAACAAACTGACAGCGCCTTTTTCAACAGAATCCAAATGACTGTTTGTGACATGTAAGAATAAAAGCATTGCAATCTTGCTCTGTTCGTAACTCTGTCATTAATGATTGTTTCTTTTTATGTGTGTTTAAAGGGACAAGAGGACAAGGAAGAGCTCCAAGAGGTGTTGGAAAAGCTGGAGAGCCTTCAGGGTCCAGTCAAGAAGGAGAAAGAATCTGAGAGTCCTCTTTCTGAAGATGAGGCTGTGCAGCTGGTGGTCAAGGATGAAGAGCAGAAGCCAGTGCTCCACAGGACGTATGAACTGGCAAATGGGATTGTGCTTTCCTCCCTTCCACTAGATGGCGTGCCACTCAAATCAGAGGACTGTGATGCATTTCCTGTTTCTGCCACAGCCATGCCATTACGCCATGCCAACCCTCTCCCCAACTCACACACAGTGGACCAATGGCAGCATGGGTTGGTGGAGTACAAGGTACCTCCATGCGTCCTCGGAAAGGTGGAACCAAAGGAAAGCCATAACCAGGTGGGAACGGTGCTGCCCACTCTGAAGCTGAAACCGCTCGCAACTCCAGAAATCCTATCCGAGAGGATTGAAGTCCCTAGAAAGGAAGAAGCGTGCTTCAGTTATAATCCACTCCTCTACCCCAGGGGCAATCCGGGCATCATGTCACCCTTAGCCAAGAAGAAGATGCTGTCCCAGGTCAGTGGCACAGGACTCCTTAATAATTACCCATATGGACCACCACCTCCTTTAGTCAGCAGGAGATTATCCAGCAGTGGGACAGAGGAGTTAGTCACAGGGCAGCAGAGCTCCCAGACTCCCTCTACAACAGAACAAAACATGGTTATCAAACGGCCATCGGTTATCCAGCATGCTCAGAGCTTTAAGTCAAGGGCTGGCGAGGATAGGAGGTGCTCAACGGAGTCCTCTCAGAAAGAAGGCTGTGGTGAGGCAGAACCTCTAGCCCAGTCACAGCTTACCCAGATAAGAGAGCCATATCTTCCGAGGGCTGACACCCATTCCAGCGTGGAGAATTCGGCTGAGATGCCTCATCCCGGCCAGGCTCCCAGCTTCCTGAGTGACTTTTATTCCTCGCCTCACCTGCACGACCTCTGCCGACAAACCGAGCATCATCTTAACAAGGAGCAGAGAAGTAAGTATCTCAACAGGGACGCTTACCCTCGGGACTGTGAGACAGCGCAGGGCTTTCCCCCAAACCAGCATCCTGAAAGGATGGGTTTGGCATACTGTGCCCGGCTCAGTCAGAAAGATAAGGGCCCGGCCGAAGAAAGGATAAAAGAGGAGCAACCCACTGATTTGAGCCTCCCGAAGCCCTCACCTCACAAACCCTCCCTTTCCACATTCCTGCATCCCACAATGCAACAGGACATTAAAAACTCTTCTCTATATACAGCAGGCACCGGTCAGAGCTCGAGCGTAGATTACCATCCCAGGGCTTGCCGCGTTCCTCCCATGACCGTGTCCTTGCATAAAAAGGTTGTTGAATCTCATCCGAGGGTTCCGGAGAAAGTTCACAACAGCAGAGCAGAAGACACGTTGGGCTACAAGATGGATGAGATGACTCGCCCCATTCTGGGCACCAAAAGTTGCCCGCAGAATATCTGCACTACACGGCCACTCAAGAGAAACCTCGAAGAGCTGGAGAACGGAGCGCGGGAGAAGAAGATCCGGGCCGTGACGCCCTTGCACTGCTCGACGCAAAGAGACGGCCCAGGGAAATCGCGGACGCCGGACGCTGACGGCGAGTCGACAAAGCCAGCGGAAGCCGCTCACGCAGTGCACAGTTACACTACAGAAGGTCACAAGTTCCCGCTGCACTCCCACCTTTTCCAAGGGCTGTATCCCGGGGCTTTTGTATCTCAGGTACAGGACATGTGCGAAAGTCTGGGCTCCCACGTCACGCCGAGCTACTCTCATCCACTGCAGTACTTGAAGAACCAGGCTGTGCTCTCACCCCTCATGCCCCCCTTCGCCATTCATTCCTTAATGATGCAAAGACAGTTCCTGCCCCCCAACCCCGCCCACATGTACAGGCACCAGTTGGGGACGTCGTACGGGGACCTTCTGCACCCCGGTTTCTACCCCATGTCCTCCCTCCACCCTCAGCCGGCGTTCAGTCCCCCTCAGCTCTCTTCAGTGCACCCCAGCACTAAACTCACCTAGGTGACTCAACCCACCCTAAACTTGGACTCGCACTGTCACACTACATATCTTACCAATAGCAGTGTTTTGAGACACACTGGAAGCTTCGTTTCTGTTTGCATCATCATGCCACTCTAGTTTATGATTTGCACATTTCAGCGAACAGGGGCCAAGATGGCGGCTTACACACCGCACTGTTCCAAAGTGTTGGAAAACACGTTGCCATGGCACAGGTGCTCAAGTGGAGATGGGCGGGATTTCCACGGAGGTGTCCAAAGGAATGTTGAGCGACAAATAAGTGCAATGCAACAGTGCTAATTCTGTCTGAAACACTACCATATGATAATGGAAGAGCTGCCTGCTTAACTCTTTTCACATCACTCTTGACCGTGTGTTTTTCTTGTTGTTGTTTAATGTAACATTGTGGTAGGTTTTTCAATCCTACAAGGGTAACGCAATGAGATATCACATTTGATACAGATGCAATCAAAGAAGGCACAGTTTTGCAGTTTGACGTGTTACACGGTTACATGTAAATAAAACGAACTAAGATTTCCTGGAAGGAATCTTTAACGTCAGTGATGAAATGTGAGGAAGCTTCTTTGACCACTGTCTGCAACCGGCCTGGCTTTCAGATCCCCGCACACCCGGCCAAACCCGCTGCCGCTCGCCGGGGCCATGTGGAATGTGTTTGTCAAATCTAGGACCGAGGTGCTTGGACATAACCTTCACAAACTGAAGGAGATTGTCACGTTCACGCGCTACTGTATTCTCAGACTGCTCAGAACTGTGGGGCTCCAGGGCCATTTTGGACTTTGCTTTCAGGAGGAGAAACGCAACATCTACAGAACTGCTTGAGTAACTTTTGTATTTGCTGTTGTATACTTGTGAACGCTCACTCAGAGGACTTTTATATCAGGAGGGCCGAATGAAATTTCAAACTACATTTGGGGAAATACGATTTTAGAAGCACTTAGTTAAGCACACGTACAGACTTTTCCATCTGTTTCAGTTTAAGGATAGCTAGTCAAAATTGGTTTTATATGATGTTTAAGTTTAAGGTGCTGGCAGCAGTCACATTTGCGTCAGAATTAAATGAAGTGTAACATTTGCTGGAAAAGTTTTTCGTTTCAAACGGCATGATTTCTTTGCACAAAAGATTTTGGGGAGGTACCAAGAGACAATTTGAAAGCAACACAGTACTCCTAGGGGTAATCAATTGTATTTTTCTTTCTTTCTTTTTTTTTCGGTTCAGTTTATGTATTGGTAGTAGAAACTAAACTTTAAGAAATGTATTTACTCCAACCGTGTTTGGAGTAACACTCAAGGTTGCTACGTAACATTTTGTAATGAATAATAAACAGTTTTATAACTTAAAAGACTGCACTTCATCCAGAAGGGTATGTGTACAATATTTCATTTTTATCAGAGAAATTCCACTGGATGTAATGGTTCTAATGGGAATTGTCTAATGGGTTTCATGGAAACTATAATGGTCTCTGTGGATCTCTACTGGTTATGTGTGGGTGGGATGTTTTCTGCCGGATGGGAACCAATAGAACACCATTAAATCCTACTGGAAAAAGACCAAAAGTGCACTACATCAAGGAATTTTGTAATGAGTTTAGTGGTGAACAGCTGATGTGTCATAACTGCATTTGTAATGAAAACCAGTGGGATTTTTTTATAGCAATGAAATCGGTAAACTTGAACATTTTTAGCCAAAAAAGAAAACTTTCGTCATTTACTGATCTTCATGTAAACCTGTAAGACTGGAAAAGGGTGTAGGAGGATGTAATGTCCATGCTGTCTTGTTTTACACAATTCTGCGGGTGACAGGACAGATCACCATTTACAACAAAATACAATTTAACAATGACATTTCAGTCTGTTTTTCACACTAAGTGTTCCTGTAGCTGCACTGGTGGAGTATAGTCATAGCAGCTCATGGGTTTGATTCACGACGTTAAACATAAAAATGTGTACCTTAAAGGTCCAGTGTATGAACAGTAGCGGCATCTAGCGGTGAGGTTGTGAATTGCAACCATCGGCTCACTCCACCCCTTCCCTTTAGAATCACTACGGTGTCTGACATAGAACTATGATGTCATCACGCCTTTTCTGATTTGCTGAAGGAGATCATGTATTTATGAAATGCGTTCTGTTGAGCAGCATGTCCCTTTAAGGCTACTGTAGAAACAACATGGTGAATTAAAAGAAAGGGGACCCGCGGTGTGTGTAGATAAAAATAGCTCATTCTAACATAATAAAAACATGACGCTTCATAAGATACATAAGTTATGAATATTATATTGCTTTTCTGTCAAAAAATGATACATGGCTCCTTCAAAGACTGTAAAACACAGATAAAATAGTCAATGCATACATGTTTGTCGCGTTTGCTTTTTGTGAGGGCGAGATGATGAGAGTTTCTGTTCCGGTGAACTGTTCCCTTAAATGAATCTGGAGCCTGTTTCTCTGCCCTACTTCACACTCTTAATTTATGCCATAGCTGTTGGCTAGAAATGAAAACACGTGTGGAGATTTGGAAAATTCTGTGTTAGAAACACAACTTTACATGAAGAAACCCCAAGTGTGACCTATTTGAGTTTATGTTTCTGAAGGACACTACTCAAGGACGCATCTGCTGTAGTTTACACTGTTCATTATTATTGTAATGAATGCTGAGAACTTCAGAGCTCATAACTGAAGTGTTTGTCAGGAGCATTGAAAAAGACGGTACATCCAAACCCTGGACCTGAATCTGCCTTCCTGAACTATAGTTACACACTTTCTATTTGAAGTTTGACTATGATGTGTATATACAGTGTATACTGTAGCATGCCACGGTTAAAATATCAGCGGTGGGCCTAATGAATCACTGTATATTTAAAAGGGGTTTCTATATGTTTATTGAGCATTTTAATAGACACGTTTACTTGACCCACAGCTGGACTTTACTTATGGTGGAGTCATGAGATTTAATAGGACACATACTTTTTTAGGTTGACCACAGGACAGCAAATACTTCAACTGTACCACTTCAAACACTCAATAATAAATATTTAAAGAGAACAAGCTCACCATGAACCAACTGCACTTCATTAACATGTCAAACACACTCCGAATGTTTGCCGAGCTTTTGCAGGACAGCGCCCTCTAGTGCTCGATTTAAATACAGAAACCTTGTTTGTGAAAGAGAGAGAAGAGAAAAAACATAATTACAATTTTCTCTTATAAAGTCTGAAAAACTCTGTTGGCTTGAAAATCTATTTGAAATGCTACAGTGAGTCTAAAACAGAGCGTGTGGAGTCTGTGTTCACATCATCCCATTAAAACTAAAGCAAATGATTGTAAAACCCATGATATTCTGATCATGATAAATGATTTCTGCAGGCTTAAATTCATATTAATCTCACCATAATAAAGGCAAAACAGACAAGTTCTTCATTCACTAGACATACTGTATATTTTTAACACTGAGATTGAGGAAAGCGTCTGGGGAACAAATATAAACATCTGAAACATTCAAGAGTAATTCTTTCAATTTTACTTTGATCACCTTTCTATGGGGTTAGTCCAGTCCCAAATATTATAATTGTGCCCACATATTCATTTATTTTATTAGAGTATCCAGAAGAGAAAACTTTTTAACAGTTGCGTACATTTTCCGCACTTGCTTCTCCCAGTGATGACAATGGCACCGTTTCAAAAATAAACACAATAATATGGACACATTTAATGTCAAACTACTGTAATGCTGTATTAAACTGTTATATATGTTTATAATATTGTATTATTGCTCCTGTATGACATGTCGCTGTATTGCTCACTGAACTCTCTGTAAGTCGCTTTAGATAAAAGCCTCTGCTAAATGACTAAATAAGTAAATGAGTAAATGTAAATGAAACATGAGAGGGCTGTGGGCTGTGAATGAGAAGGTCTGTATCGGGTTTGCTTTTAATCTGTTATGAAATCTTTCAAGCAGTTTGCGGCTGTTTGTAAAACTCTTATTTCTCATTACATTGGTTTGGCTTTTAAAACAGGCTTTTATAAATCTGTTGAGTTCTCCAAATATCAACCACAGGAAAACCAGCAGTAAAACCTAACAGAGGGAAAAATAACTTTGGGGTAAATGCAAGACATGTTTTGTACAAAATGGTGAAAAAATGTAACTTTCCTTCACATTTCTTTATATTCAAGGCTATGAAGACTATGAAAATTTTGTGATTTATTCTGGAATGTAGCTCAGAATAACGAGACCATCATACGGTATTGTTAAGTGATATAAAACTGCTTTGAGAAATGATGTTCTCATTTGTTATACTGGATTGATCTCATTTTGCTTTATTTCTTAAGGATGTGTAATGCTGAATGCAACAGTTTTATTGCATTATTGCGGCACTATTGATGTATTCAGCTAAAACTGTCTGACTGCACTGAAAATAGATTTTTTGGACTCCAGCAAAATCACTCAAATTCATATTCTAAACCAGCATCCAGAAAGATAAAATGAAGTCGTGTTTGAATCAAAGCGACGCTGCATGAGTGATTCTGGTCAAATATTTCACTCATATTAGAAACAGATCTGTACTGTACACACGGTTAAACATGGAACAAGTCCACACTTTCACTTCTCAACCCAGAGCTGCCAAATATAAAACATGTGAATTCACACTATCCTCATCATGTTTGTTGTGGAATAATCAAATAGAAGTCAGATACAGATGTGGTCAAAAGCTTACATAGACTGTACCTAGCAGAATCCGGAATACTGTATGTTGAACAAGAATTCTGAACATTAGCTTTCCTGTAGCTCAATGTTAAGAGCATTGTGTTAACAATTCAAGGTTGTGGGTTCGATCCCAGGGGATTGCAAATACCTGTGTAAAATGTATAGGACAAAGCAATGTAAGTCACTTTGGATAAAAGCGTCTGCCAAATGCATAAAATGTAAATGTAATGTAGTGTTTGTTACTGCCCTGAACAAAAGTCCATAACACAGAGGAATCATGCAAATATCTACATTTATAAAAATAAACTGGTTCAATAAAGCAATAAGCCCCGCGAAGCCGTGGGTTACAGTGCATTTTATAACAGCTAAGGGGTGTTGTTTGGCACGACACGAAGCGGAGTTATAACAGCTAACCCCCTTAGCTGTTATAAAATGCACTGTAACTCACGGCTTCACGGGGCTTATTGCTTTTATAAAACAGTTACTCCATATGCTTAGCAAGGTTTCATTAAATAAAGTAAATAAAATGATATTTAGGCTATGTGGTGCGGTCAGCCGTTATATATCGGGGTATTTTATAACGGCTTAGAACTCCGCTCAGCCAATCAGAATCAAGGACCAGAACTGGCAGTTTTATAAATGTTTACATCCACCTTATTCTTAATACTGTATGACGTTATTGAACATTTTTATGTTTTGTAATAGTTATTAAAGAGTTTCTTCATTGATCTTAAGAAAAAGAAAAAAATATATTTGACCCTTGTTCACTGCACTGCAAAATAATGACTTTCTTTCTTGTTTTCCAGTACAAATGTTATTAATGTCTTGAATCAAAATGCTTTTTCTTGATGAGCACAATGAGCTAAGAAAAGACCTTAGACCTTAAGAAAAAAAAAAAGAAATTTCAGTGAATTTGTGCATAAAACAAATAAATAAATCTGCCAACAGGCTAAGAAAAAGAATCTTGAATTTATTGAATAAGAAAAAGGTCAACCTTAATTCAAGATTGTTTTTCTTACCCAATTTGTTAGATTTATTTGCTTGTTTTAAGATATTTGTACTGAAAAACAAGACAATAATACAAAGTAAGAAAGTGATTTTTACAGTGTGGTGACGATGTTATGATCCATCTTTACACACAGAGGAGGAGGGAGAGACTCATACACAACTATCACAAAAGAAAGCACACATTTAGTCAAGTGTATGTACACTTTTGGGTTATTCTGTTGAACATCAGCTATGAGGGATGAGCGTGTGTGCGTGCCTGCATATGTGTCAGACATCAGATCATAAAAAGTGAAATATTGAACGCAACGGTCGGATGCTGTCAGTATTTAGATCATATGTTGAAGTTGTATTTTAGTGTTTTTCATGTCCAGATCAGAAGAGTTTGAACAGTGCTGCACTGTCTGCTCAAACACATCAAGCTTCATATGTGTTCTGTGAGTCTCTCACATCCGGTCCTGAAGAGCACTGCGGTATACAGAGACAGTTCTTCTTCTTTACAGTCTGGACCGGCAGGGTACAGCCGCTAATCAAGACTTATTTATTTCTTGAAAGAGCTTCATTTGTTTCCTAAAGAGGCTCTCAAACAAGCCTTTAAATATCTTAAATACAAAAAATAACTTGCACATAAACAATCAGAGGTAAAGCAATTCTAACAGTGTCATTCTTTCCATTCAAGTAACCCAGTCAGACTTCTAAAGTATTGTCAGCATGTGTTAAAATCTCATTAATGAAGAACAAAGAATTGACTCACACATCACATGAATAATTCAGAATGATGCTTTTGATATTTATGCATGTTTATGGGTCTGCTGTTTGAAGTTTGATTTTCAGTCTGTATTTTGTTGGCTCTTGTCTTTTATTTTAAAATCTTGTTTTGTAGTCCATGTGTCATGGTGTTTGTAGTCTTGTATGTCATCTCACCCTGATTGTGTTCAGGTGTGTCTGATTGTGTGTGTTTATAAAGCTCTTGTGTTTGTGTTGTTCATTTAGTTTTGTGCGTGTCAGCTCAAGTCTTTGTGTTTTGTGTGATTATAAACCGATCACGGGTTTGTTTTGAACATGTCTTCAGTGGATTGTTTTGACACATTTGAAGACGTTTTGAATTCCTTCAATCCACCTCATCTTCATGATTTTTTGTGTGTGAATGTTATCCTGCTTGGAAGTGTCGAAAACAGAGGACATTTGTGAAATAAACATCATGTAAAAAATGCCCCTTCTGAGAAAAACAATAGAGATTTGAATAGATTTACTGGTTAGAATGGGAATTGTATTGGTTTTAATGGGGTGTATAATGGTGTCTATCGATATTGTATTGGAGGGATAAATCCTAATGGACTGATGAACAAACACACTCTCACACAGATGTTGTAATGGTTTTAATGGAACAAGCTAATGGTTCATAATGCCTTTAATGGAAACTTTGAGAATTTCTCTTTGGTTTCTTCTGATGTTTTTCCAGCACGGGCAGCTGACATGTTGCGTGTGTTTGTGTCCTGAGTCATGTTATGATTTCACAAGTGTCACTGATGTCATTTAACAAAAGCCCCTGCTGATCAGATAATAATAATCATTAAACACACTGTCATCACTGTCATATGATCCTCAAATTGTACTTGCCTCAAAAACCTTCGTCTTGCCTTTATATCTGTGCACAGTTAGTCAGGTGTCTACTGATCGTCTATTCTAGTCACATCTAAACATTTAAACCGCACCACTCGCTTCTAAAACGAGATGTTTTTGCCATGTTATGTAGATTAAATGTGTCTGCTGTTAAAATGTGTAATATACCTGTGATCTGTGCTGTGATTCATCACATGTGATTGACCGGATCAGATCAATCACTCCTGCATCTGGTCTGAAGTTTATTGGATGCCTTGACTTTAATTTCATCATGGCTACAAAACACAAAAAATACCACAGCGTGATACTGGAACGAAGGGTGGATGTACATTATATATACAAAGCATTACTTCACTCACTATGTAGGCTATTATACCGAAATTCATTATAAAGCATTTATAAATATTAAAATAATGGCAAATGCTGGCCATTCATAAGTGTCACAGTGTCTAATTATAGTAATAAAGATGATGAAGTATAAGTGACATTATTCTTCAGTCTGAAGGGTTGTTTTTACAGCTCACACGAATCAAACCTGAGAAAATAAAGTTTCTCTTACAAACTACACAATCCCAGTACAGCGTGACAGATGATCTGTAGAGGAAAAATGTGGGAAGACATATGGAGACAATCAGAAGGAAGGTCCCCCGGGGCACAAGCGCACATGCTCAAGAGAACTTCAACTGTGCCACACGATGGAAATGGAACGACGGAAATCTGAGACTGTGAAATGTGTAGAATTGATCTGTGTGCTGCTCTCCGGGTGTAAATATTGTGTCGCCTCACCCTTCTTTAAATGGACACATTAGCCTCAATCCTCAAAGATCATATTTTGGTAAAGCAACAGATGGAGAGTCTATTCACAACAGATACATGCTCCGGCCAGATGTCATTATTGAGTATGTATGACTGAATAAAAGAAAACAACTACATTTTGTCACCACTAGGTGACATTGTTTTCCTGTTAAAGCATCTCAGCAGCAGATGTGTCTTGAATTGTTTTCCTCAACATCTGATCTGCACTGGGAACTTTGCTGTAGTTTTTGCAGCAGGTTTGCCAGTAACTTACTGTAGATTTACTACTTAATATAGTTTCCAATTAGTGCTGTTTTCAATGACTTTAAAACTCTTTGACTTTTGAGATTCAAAACGTGTAAGAAGAGACGGCATTAGCATAGCAACACTGCAAAACAATACATTCTTCCTAAGCATTTGTCTCTTGTTTTCTGTATAAATGTTTAATATTTATAACATAAGACTTATATTTCATCTTGTTTTATGAATAAAAAATATATAAACTAGGTAAGTTTATGTTTAAAATAACATTTTAAATTAAATCTACAGTAAGTTACTGGCAAACCTGCTGCGAAATTACAGCAAAGTTGATCACAAACCATACAGTGAAGCAAAATTGCGTGCAGATCTCACATATACATAAGAAAAGCTCAGTTATTTTTAAGCAGAAACCCAGAACTGGGAACTGGAAGCTGTTAAGAGAAATAACCGGGTGTAATTACAGTTATTTTTGCAATTGCCCTCGAGGGTTTGGGATTTGGAGTCTTGGATCTAACACATGTGTTTTGAAGAGATGTCTTTCTTTATTCATTCGCACTCATGGAATATGTCAGACAGCCAAAAACATTTCGTTCTCATTATTGCCTTCCTTTCCACACGGCCTCTTTCTGCCATAAACATTCTCTGATTTATTTTTATAAAATGAGATTTTCATGGGTGGGGAAATGAGGCTTCCTCATGGGGACAAATGTGATCGGTGCTTGTGTCGTGTTGTGATGTAAGATTATAGCTCTTTCATTCTCAGGAGATTTTATGGAGTATTTTAAGTATCAACTTTGTCTCAGATGTTTCTCCAACAATTGCTCAGGAGATATAAAAAGAGAACGAAATGAGAGTGTAATTGTGTAAACACATGAAGAGTCTGGAGGTGTAAATGAATGTAGAAGTCAAATCATCTGGATGTGAGTAAATGTGATGAGAAATGTTTGAGTTCATATTGAGATCTTTAATAATATTGACTTTTGATTGCAGACGAGACAAATCTGATCTGAGTTGTTGACATGATTTGTGAGATTTCTAGCTATTTTTAGATTTATGTATGAGAAGTAATTCTCATGTGTGATTGCGGTCAGGTGTGGATGTTCTGGTGTTGTTCGGCTGTGTGTTTCAGGTGGGCTCAGAACTCATCTCACACACTTTCAGGGTCTGTCGTTTGACTCTCACACTACACAAAACTGTACACCACAATGTCTGCTTTATCCCGCCTGTCTTTGATAACACATCTAAGAGACGCTGCGTTCACAGATGTTAAGGTACATTACAGTCCGTCTCTGAATGTTTGGTACCTCTCATGAAGGGTCGCTCTCAAAAATGCAGTTTTCTGAATGCTGGCCACAAAGAGTCTGTGTCACATCCACGACGGGGTCTCAGCGGAGACCAACAGAAGAAATGAGGAGCGCTTAACAGAAATGGCATTGAGATGAAGTGCCTGGAAATGTCAGAATGAAATAAGAGTGTTTGTTTTTTGTGCTCTTTCATACAGGCTTGGCAGAACATCAGAAGAAACTCTGGAAAACAGCTCGAGATCTGAGTCCGTCTGCTCTCTTCAGTGTGGGGTCTGACTCTTTATAACCCCCATCATTGTTCATTGTTTTCTCAGAAGACGTCAGAAAACAGAGAGGTTTTCACTGTAGTTTTATTCTTGCATCAGGCAGCATTCACACTTAGTGTAATATCATCGCCAGAAGAGGATGTGATTTAGGAGCCTTTGGGCTTGTAGACGGTATAAGAACTTTTCTATTTGTGTGCTAGTGTTTGATTGTGGGTTTTCTCTTGGTCTTGATGTATTTGATCCGCTTTCTTGTGGGTACAAATAGACCAAAAGATTTTTACTTGACTACCTTAGGAATGTACCTTAGGAACCACAGATCTCTTCTGCCTGAGTTTGTTTATGGTTTTATTTGAATACTCGAAATCTGTGTTTGCTAAGAAAAGCATCGCTGTTACGGCTGAGGTGACTGAAGCTTTCTTAAATACTACTTTTTGACCTTGTAAAAGCATGATGAGGAAAGTTGTGCTGTTTGGGAAAATGGTTAAGATGAGAGACTCGAGTCCATTCTAGAGAACACAGGTGGAGGAACATAAGCAGCCCATAATAATAACACACACAACACTCTTTGAATATTACATGGACGAACACCAGATGCAGGCACATCTGAAACACGTGAAATGTAAATAAATAAAAATTGAGTAATTAAATAAACAAAACAATCCCCCTCCCCACACACACACATAATGATAGGTAATGAATTGTTGCACAATTATTTTCAATTTTGCGTTATTGTGATGCAAAAAAGTAAAATATTAGTTATGAAATATATTAAGCTTAGTTACATTGCTTTTTAATATTACATTATAATATATGCAATGTAATATAAACCATTTTTAAATATATATTTAAACCAGTTAGGTTTAGGTGTAAGTATAAGGTCTAGTAATCTTGTTTTATTGTCTTTAATTTTCAACCATGTCAGAGATACCATGTGTAATATTATGAGTCACATTGTACAGACTTTTCATCTGTACAAAAGTCTTTTATCTTTAGAATCTTTTTAGACTGTAAATCTTTATTATAATTGTCCTGTCATTGTGTTAAATGTGTGTACTTCAAGCTTCCAGCACCAAAGAAAATTCCTTGTGTGCAATAAAGCTCTTCTGATTGTGATTCTGAAATCCACCGAAACTGAATATAGACAGATGCAACAGCAGCACATCATCAGAAGGCTTATTAAACCCCAGCAGACCGTGTATGTACCCGCAAACGGCCACTAGGTGTCCTCCTATAGACACAGATTGTGTGAAAACCCTCTCGATATGTCTTCAAGTGCACAGTTGATCTGTCTCTCACACAGCTATCTTACAAAAGATTCTTTCTGGTAATAAATGTGACGCATTTTATCTGCAGTGCCAGTGCGAGGATGTTTAGTCCGATAGATCATTGGACTTCATTTGATTTTATAGATATGAAAGTAATGCATCTTTCTGTTGCTTCTGCACTTAAATCTTAAAGATCTTAAATGTGTATATTTAATACTTTTTGAATACATGTTTTTTAACAAACAAAAAAAACTATACACACACACACACACACGCACAGGTGCTTTATATTTTTTCTATCATTTGTCTTAATGTTCCAGGATTAAAGACTTCAGTCTTCACACCGATAGAGAGTCATTGATTCTCATCATCTCTCTTCACAGATGCAGCATCACACAAGTGTTTTGTTCTTCTTGTGATCATGTTGTATAGGGTCTTTTTACGACTCGCATGAAGATGAAAACGATCTGTGTTGTGTTGTGTTTTGTTGTGTTGTGTTATAAAGTGGTCATTTAGGGCGGGTGGGTATATGGGTGATGTTAGGGATGGTTTATATATATATGTAAAATGCATTTCTATCAAAACTCCTTTGTTACTCTTTATGTTTTTCAATAAAAATATGTTTAAAAAAGTGGTTATTTAGATCATATGGATTCTTTCTTTTACATTTTTAGTATCATCTCTCATTGTGTTGTTAATAATGCAACAAATTTCATATCAATTCATGTTCAGACGTCATGGAATATTCGCTTTGTGCATCAACACAAAGTCAGTCATGTAGCAATCTTTAAACCTTTGCTAGTTTTTATCTACAAGTTCAATAATTCATGAAAAGTTAAAAGACTTATTTAATATATTTTTAATGAAAAGTCTCAGTGGTTTTGTGTTCATGCTATGAAAGTCAATGGGGTTCACTGTTGTTTGATTATCAACATTTTTCAAAACATCTTTTGTGTTCTGCATGAGAAGGAAACTCATACAGGTTTGACACGACATGCTGAAGGACATTATATATTTTTGGGTGAACTATTCCTTTACAAGTGTACGTTTTCCAGATGTGTCCTCTTAACGTCTGCTGATATCTTGTAAATGTGGATCCTGTCCCAAACAGCAGCTCACTGCAGAGCTCATCTCAGTACAGGCCTGAAAATATTGAGCACTGTAAAACCATCAAAACAGGGTTTAATGTCATTCAACATGAGAACTTTGATTTAGTGCTGTCTGTCAGGTGTAGTGTAAATAGTATGTAAGTGTAGTGATGTGTAGCGTACACTTCAATGGTATTGTACAGTAGTGGGTTTTTGTTTCTTAAACAGATGTGATGAATGATATGGAGCGTGACGACAGGTTCTCTTATCATGAGCGTGTGAGCTGTATGGAGAGGTCAGCTGGATTGTTCTCTGAAGATCTGCCATCATTCTGACCTGCTCCTCCACACGCGTCAAGTGAACACTGCGATTATGTGCTATTGTCAATGCTTTTGCCAGGACATGGAGAAAGCCCATCTCATGTCTGAAGAGGACTTTACATCATTAGCATTAGCCTGGAGAATCAGAAGTGAACACAATGCTCGTCACAAACTGTAGCTGCTGCCAAAGTGTCCAAGAGACACGTGACCTGCATTAACAACACATACATGATGATGACATCTGAAGAAACTTACTGTACATGTCCTGATGATGCGTCCAGCGTCTCTTAAATGCTCAAGTGTCAATTCAGCTTATGTCATTGGTCATTAATGAAGTTGGTTACACTTAAAATAATGAAATTCTTTCAAAACATCGAAAGGTCACTTTTCGAATCACTTCTTTGTTCTAAATCATATTTTTATGTTATTGTATATCACATTAAATAAAAACAAAATACTACACATCCGATACACATCGATAACAGACAGACATTTTACATCAAATCTCTTGTTTTGTACTTTTTGCAGAGATGGAATTACAATTTCATAACAATGTTTCACAGAGAAATGGAATTGCAAAATATTGAAGGGTTTAAAATGACCAATATTTGTCTTTTCTTTTGATTTGTCTTAAGTTTCTCCCAACTGTTGTGCCTGATGAGGCCTATCTGTGAGTACATGTAAAGTTAAAAATACAACACTACGTTTAGTACTGTAGTTTGTAAACAAAACATTATGATGTCACTCAAACTCTTACATTTAATGAGAAATAACAAAACATAAAAGTGCAGTGTATTTTTTTCAGAAGATACATTTATATTACAGGAATTACCTATACACTCTTAAAAATAGGCCAAAGTTGTTCAAAAGGTACTTCACACCGATGCCATAGAACTACCATTTTTGCTTCCACAGAGACTGTGAACCATCTCTTTTTATAATCTAAAGAACCCTTTTTCACCACAAACACGCTTTTGTGAAACAGAAAGGTTCTTCGGATGTTAAAGGTTCTTTATGGCATTGTGAAACACCTTATTTTTAAGATACAATATGAGTCACACTGTTATCAATGTATAGGAAAGTGTCGACATTGATATAGGAACACAAATGAACACTGTAAAACTTTGCTGTAATTTGGCAGCAGGTTTGCCAGTAACTTAATGTAGATTTATAGTACAATTTTGTTTTAAGCATTAACTTACCTAGTTTAAATATAAGTTTTATGTTATAAATATATCAAATTTATACAGAAAACAAGAGACAAATGCTTTGGAAGAATGTATTTTTTTGCAGTGTTGCTATGCTAATGCCGTCTCTTCTTGCACGTTTTGAATCTCAAAGGTCAAAGTGTTTTAAAGTCATTGAAAACAGCACTAATTAGAAACTATATTAAGTAGTAAAAAAATCTTCAGTAAGTTACTAGCAAACCTGCTGCAAAAACTACAGCAAAGTTTCACAGTTTGTTCAAATCTGCTGATTTACATTCAGTCTTCCATTGACGTAATGTTCTAGCAATGACACTCCAGCAGTATGTGTTGTATAACAGAAGAGATAACTGACATTATTCTCATTGACACACTGTACAGACTTCAGCTTTCTGTGGAAATCATAACATCATAATATCTGTTCTTCAGGTTTTTACTGTAACATGAACTGTAAACGTTTCAATTCCATAAACCTTTAATGATTTGTAATGATGTCAGGCTCAAAGAAATTCTGATAGAAAGATCCACTTCACTGTGTACTGGCAGCATTTCAAATACACAAGCTCTGTAGTGCAGAGGGATGTTTTTCTTACTCTGGATGTGAACTTTTCTTCAGTAAACATTTAAACAAGCATGATGACATACATAAGATGCCGAGAGCCACATACTTCTGGCCCTGAGCCAGAGAAAATAAATCTGCCTAAAAACACACAACACACTTCTGAGGAAATCTATCATGAATCAGTAGTTGCTTCGGTGTTCTTTTGCTTGTTTGGATCGTCAGGTGTGATGTCTCGTACAGCAGATCTGAGTGAACAGTCATATTATTTACTAAAAGCACTGAAAGACATCAGTAGCCTAAAAACACTACAAGAAGTCTCATGTGAAAAGCATTACATCAAATAAATTGTATAAATAAATTTCACACTCATTAAATCTGTATCCTGATTATTATGCAACTCTGTTATCTATTCTATCAGTGTCACTGGGATGAATGAAAACTTTTACAAATAAAACAGAATAGAAAGTCATTAGGGATAGGATTGAGAAACATTTCACGTTCTACTCACCCACATATCATTCCAAACCTATATGACTGCAGAACACATCAGAAGATATTTTGAAGAATGTTTAAGCCACTCCCTTCACCATTTAACCTTATGTAGAAATAAAAAAAAAATATTCCCTGTTTTGTGGAAGGTGCCATATGTTGAAATGTTTAGAAGAATAATGAAATGAGTCAGTGTGTCAATTGTCATGATGCCTGATGTGCAAGAGGTCAGAATGTGAATAAGAACCAGCATTGAAGACTATTCACCATTTTGGAGTTTTGCATGAGAAACAAGGCAAAATTTTGAAATAAAACCATAAATTTGCTGAACGTATACTTCAGGATCTGAGCAGACGAACACACGTTTGCTTGTCCTGGTGCTGCAGGTTTTTGCAAATAGAAGTCATTCTTGCCGCTTGTAAAGGATTTGGATGTTGACAGCCAGGTGCTCTCTTCATTTATATATCAATGACATAATTTAAACATCATTAAAAGGCTGAAATCGGAAACTGTTCAGCTGCACACGATAGATTTCACATCTTATTATGGAGAGGCATGTTTTCTGTGCATACCTTCATTCTATGAATCACACATGCGCACACTCAGAAATTATCGTAAAATCAAATGTAGAACAGTTTCTACGCAACATTTTATAAATGAGGCCTCTGATCTTTTTTATTGAGGCCTACTGTTGGTTACTAGGTTACCAATAGAGCATGTCAATCTTCGTGACGCCGTGTTGAATGTTCCGCCATGTTGGGAGGCAGACTGCTATTGTGTTTAATGGAGTGTTCTGTTTTTTCATGTTTGATTAAGAAATATAACTACGGTAGGTTGGTCTTGCTGTATCAAAAACTACAATACCATTACGCGGAGTCGTTCTGGAAAAGCCCTGGTAGTTTCACTTTTGATATCTCCATATATCAAACAAAAAAGTAACGGTACATATCAAAACAATAATAAGAGCAGAGTATGAGCCTCTAAAGATGGCGGAGCAGCCGGCGGAACTGCAACATAAACGCAGGGGGTGACGTCAGCTTCACATTCTCTATACCAGCATGATCCACTTGATTCGCACTTGTTTTTCCTCCTGATATTGCGAACTTTGAAAAGATTTGCATCACGAGTGAATGTAAACCCAACAATTGTCAGTCCACTTGCTGCGTTGTTAAACCATCACACAGACATGTTGAAGAATCAGTATCTCATATTCGACATAAGTTTCTTTTAGATACTGTTACACAAGAGATCATAAGAATGACTTGATAGAAGAATATCGTGTCAGACAAATGGCAGTGTTGTGCAGAAGAGATCATCTCTGGGACGGCCGCTGTCAGCCCTGTTTCCTGTATATACCCAGTGGACTGATGGGACTGATGTCTGGAGCTTTAACAACACATTCTCTCACACAGCTGGATAGATTTATACTTCATATGTTTTAGACGGTGATTCTAAAGTCCTGTCAATGTTTTTTCAGTACTAGAGGCCTTCAGAATCATCTTGTGTTGTATTTTAATATTATTTCAAGGGCACAACATTCTGAAACTTTAAATTAACTTATCATTTAGCATAATGAGTCCTCCATTCCCATCGTGCTTCAGAGTTCAGAGTCTCATATTGTGTGGCTTGTTGAGGACAGATGTGGTGTTGGCCAAATGTCTTATTGGCTGTAAGAAGCGCATCAAAGTCCCAGTGAATATAAAAATGACAATGTCTATTTTTTCATGAAATATTATTCTTAATAGTTTATCAATGTGGGTCATTCTCTTAAAATTAGTGTGCCCTCATAATCTTTAGTTAAAATCTGAAAATGCGCTTCCGTCCTGTAATGATTATCCATCAAGGCTTATGTTAGACGACTTGGGCGGGGCATCTGTTAACTCCTCCCCATAACTGTCAGTCTGCTCCCAGCTTAATTTAAAAATGCAACGTCTGTTTTTACACATCCAATCAAATCGCAGAGTAAGCCACGCCCAGTATATATTTCATCATTAAAAATTCTGTCCATCCATCCATCCATCCATTTTCTTCCGCTTATCCGGGGCCGGGTCGCAGGGATGCCCAGACTTCCCTCTCCCTAGACACTTCCTCCAGCTCTTCCGGGGGGACACCGAGGCGTTCCCAGGCCAGCCGGGAGACATAGTCCCTCCAGCGTGTCCTAGGTCTTCCCCATGGTCTTCTCCCGGTGGGACATGCCCGGAACACCTTCCCGGGAAGACGTCCAGGGGGCATCCGGAAAAGATGCCCGAGCCACCTCAGCTGACCCCTCTCGATGTGGAGGAGCAGCGGACCTACTCTGAGCTCCTCCCGAGTGACCGAGCTTCTCACCCTATCTCTAAGGGATCGCCCGGCCCACAGCTCATGACCATAGGTGAGAGTAGGAACGTAGATTGACCGGTAAATCGAGAGCTTCGCCTTGCGGCTCAGCTCCTTCTTCACCACGACAGACCGGTACAGCGACTGCATTACTGCAGAATTAAAAATTCTGTTTCACTCGGAAATGCATCAAAATACAAAATACTTCAGCCACAGGCTAACACACGATGCTGATGTACTATTCTCAAGTGACAGAGCTAATAGACTTACAAACGACCAGAGACGACTTGAGAAAACTGCATCCATACATCAAACCCCCATTTGGGGGAGGATCAAACCATTTTGTCACGGAAAAGAAAGTCATTCTGCCTCCAGTCCCCTGCGCGCACACCTCCACAACGAACTAACCGTGACCTGATGAATGGAGCTACTTTCACTACAGTAGAGCTCTGAGGTCGAATGAACACTCATTTAAAGACCAAAATGACCAAACTCCATCAGACACACACACACAAACATTGACTCGCGCTGAGATGGATGTGACGCTTTCCACCTCACTGACTGTGATCAATGCGACCAGAGAAAGATTTACTCAACATTACTGTGTTTGCTCTTTGTAAAGTATCTTCTAACCAAACAGTCCAGCGTGTGTCATTACACGTTCTTTCTAAAACAACTTAGCAGCATAAATCACTTTTGCATTGTTTAAGAAAAAAATCACATCTCTTTAGTATCTCAATTATTTCTACATGTGGAGAGTCTCATCTGCATCTCATCTGCATCTCAAAGATGTCAGCAATGTGTCAAAGTGAGCTCAGATTATCAATATTATTGAAGATCTCAACTCAAACTTCAACATTTCTGATCAAATTTAGCCAAATCCAGATGATTTGATCTCTGATCCCCTAATTTTAAGAATTTCTGAAATCTTCATCAGATCTCATGAGGAGTGAAAGAAAAACCTTCTGCCTGACAGATGATGACACAGAAAAATAAATCACTTATTGAAGGAGGGACTGGAACCAGTAATATCAAACAAACCCATTTTCATCTTAGCAACAGCCTAGCAACCACACATCAACACACTGGACATCCCGGCAACCACCCAGAACACTCAACGCTGATGTGCTGATAACCATACAGAACACCTTAGCAACCACATAGCGACGGCCTGTCAATCACTCAGAACACCCATAGCAGTGTAAGTTGCTGTTGACACGGGTGAGCATCACACAGACCTTCACAGAAAATCTATGAAAAAAGATCAACTTCAGTCAATCCCGTCTTCTCCTTCAGACAGAAACGTTCAGGTGCTTGTTTGATTGATTTGTTTTGCATCATATCCGGTGATTTTCACTTTTCTGTGCAATGAGTCACTCTTTACTTTTAAAATAAAAATTATCATGTAAATGAACAAGTGCAGAACATGTCTCAAAGAGCAAAGTGTGACCTTTTGAAGAAAGGATTTTGGCAGACAGGTTTCAGATCCTTATTTAGAGGTCTGTGGATTCCCCTAACAGCCTTCAGTCCTTCATCAGACTCTCTCTCCCCTCTCTCTCTCTCTCTCTGTCTCTCTCTCTCTCTCTCTCTCTCTCTCTCTCTCTCTCTCTCTCTCTCTCTCTCTCTCTTTTTCTCTCTCTCTCTCTCTCTCTCTCTTTTTCTCTATCTCTCATATTCAATTTCTCTCTCTCTCTCCCCTCTCTCTCTCTCTCTCTGTCTCTCTCTCTCTCTCTCTCTCTCTCTCTCTTTTTCTCTCTCTCTCTCTCTCTCTCTCTCTCTCTCTCTCTCTCTTTTTCTCTATCTCTCATATTCAATTTCTCTCTCTCTCTCTCTCTCTCTCTCTCTCTCTTTTTCTCTATCTCTCATATTCAATTTCTCTCACTCTCTCTCTCTCTCTCTCTCTCTCTCTCTCTCTCTTTTTCTCTATCTCTCATATTCAATTTCTCTCTCTCTCTCTCTCTCTCTCTCTCTCTCTCTCTCTCTCTCTCTCTCTCTCTCTCT
>CM056460.1:559889-592917 GCA_029783895.1 Triplophysa bombifrons | reverse complement strand
ACAGCTATTTATGTTGTAAACCTTTACATTGTTTAGACTTAAAATAAAAGAAGTGAAAAAAGAAAAGGGATTCAACAGAGCACAAATATATGTGAAACAGATACAGTCTGGCTTCACAACCCTAAACTCTTGATTGGTTCTAACTAATCTCTCGATACACCTCATGTCCCCTCTGATACCTCCTGACAGAATGTATTAATGTAAAGTGTAAAGTTCTGTTTTATGGATTAAAGGATTGTATTTCACACGGCTTGGTACCTGTGCATACGTCACAACAACAATCAGCAGACATGTGTAATATACACAATAAGATAAATGAGCACACATGCATATATTGTGTATTTTAGCAGTGACTGGACCACAGCATTGACCAATCAGCATCCAGAATCAGAGAACAATCTGTTTTAATCTGAAGATGAATCTTTGGATGCACACATGTGTGAAAGGTGTAAGTCCACGCTCACCAGATAAGTGTGTTGTATTGAATGTATATTGTCATACGTACTACACAATACTGTATGTGACTCTTTGGGAAAGAAAGAGGTAATGATTCTTCACTTCAACCTTTTCTTTGAAACATGTTTGTGCTATAACTATCATTCCCTCTGTACACGATAAACCATCAGTGGTTTCATTAGAGTCAGGAATCGACCCGTTATACAGAGTTAGAAAGAGATTCACGCGCACACACACACACACACACACACACACAGAGAGGAAGTAAAATCCCACAAACAGCTGAAAGTGACACGTACATCCTTCATTCCATCCCCATCCCCAGAGTTTCCCAACCTGTGATATGGATACAATGCAAGGAAAATGCAAGGAATGCCTCTCAATGTCACGAAGGAATCAGAGCCTGTGAGCGGCTGTCACTTTCACGAGGTCTGGATGGGAGGACACTGGCGAAGGCAGCGTGCCCAGCAGACGTAAACCGCCAGCCGGATGAGGTGGCTCATACGAAGAGCCCGCTTCAATCTTGATCCACAACAAAAACAGGGAGACAGGACAAGGCTATCAGTCACCATTATGGAGACAGTGTTTTTTCTCAAATTACCCTCACTGTTGTGTTCTCCGCAGCGTCTATAGGAGCGGCTGTCTCGTGCATCATTTCGCTCACAAAGCTTGAAAGCCCCCTGAAGGGCAGAGAGAGCTCCTTCCTGCCCCGCTGCTCCCTCCCTGTATGTCCGTCCACCTCAGCTGGGACGGCCTCTGCCGACAAGCGGGAAATTAGCATAGTAATGGAGACCCTCTCGGAGCTGACAGGGGTGGACATTGTAAGTGACTCTGGTACCCCCACCCCCCGGACTCATTCCATAGCCGACTGTAGTGTCAGGGAGACCCTCTTAACAAGTGGTGGATTAAAGCAGGACCACCGGCTCACCTTACAAACCTGCCTGGCGCTGCTGTGCGTGCGAAAGAAATGTTCAAGGCCGCATCTCAGATCTAAACCGATAGCTCGTGGATTGGGCTGCAGACAGCATAGAATAAATTGTAAAACTTGTTAAACACATATCTTTATTGCACATTGAACAGTTTGATGCTGTGTTGGGTGTGGGGTTTGAAGCTCTGTGCATTTCTAGATGTTTCTCTACCTCCAATCAGCCAATCAGCAGAGAGTGACTTTGACGTAAGCGATGCAGATGAATCAACACACATTCATAAACATCATACACAGAGAGTCACGCAGGTGTGTGTGTTGTGTCTACCTCAGAGCTCCGCACTTTTCACTCAGTACACTTGACCGCAGTACATCCAGAAACGATGATTACCTGAACATTAGGATTGGTGTTGTCATGTTTTCATGTGCTTTAATGGCATCACATCAAATCTTTTAAATCTACAAACTGTAACTTATTTTGGTTAAAATGAACCTAAACCACTTATTGAGTGTTGAAAACTGTCTCATGACATGATTTACAATTTTATTTTCATTATACTGATTTTGTATTTGTTGTCATTTGACATCAGTGTAAGGGAACGTGTCATTTTCAAACAGAGATAGCTACCAACAGCCAAAAGTTACAGACTGCATCTTTTATAAAAGCTTTTTCAACAAAATCGGTCCTCTCGGTTAAAGGCCCAGTGTCTTCTGTTCATCATTCATGTTGTAGAAGTGTCGTGTCTATGATCCAGCAGGTAATAAGTGCTCATTCTTTTTACTTCAGACTGAATGTGAACTGTGTTCCAGCTCAGAGATCAACCCCGTCTGTGATGTATAGTGTGTTAGTGTTATTGTCAGGACCTGTTGCTCAAAACCCACAGCTTCTGTGAACTCATTCATTTCACACCATGACACCAATGCATTCAGTTGACATATCTATCTTCTCCAGCATCTGTGTGTCCATTACAGTGTTGTGTGTAACTGGTTACTAAGTTATTAGTTACTGTAACTTCATTACTTTCCCCTTGAAACAGTAAAGTAAGGGATTACTCTTATTTTGTCTGTAATTTAATTACAGTTACATCTGATGTAATCAAACTAAATACTGTGTGCAATATATGTGTGTGCAAAAGTGGAATTGACATCAAAATTCAAAATCTAACTTTAAAATCTGTGCTTTAATGTATAATTCTTACATTTGTAATACTTTAATCAGTTAAAAATAATAATGTAGTTTTATATATGAATTAAAACAGCTGTTTCATGTCTATTCTTGAATCACTGAACTAATAAAGGTTGATGTAGGATATAGAAAGTCATTAGTAATAAGTCATTAAATACTTTTTAGAGAAAAGTAAAGCATATATATAGAAGTACAGTCATCTGTACAGTAATCTAATTACACTTTTAAATATGTCATTAGTAACTAGTAATTCATTACTTTTTCAGAGTAACTTATCCAACACTGCTGATAAAAATCATACATTTGTTTACTTGATTATGAGGTAATAGCCCATTCTTTTATATGAACTAATGAGGGAAACAGGTGGATAAACTGAATGACAACACATACAAAATTATTTTTTCTCGTACATTTTAACAAGGTGTTATGCATCGCCATTTCTCAAATAAAACATCTATCCTAAGCATATTATTCTGCATGCAGTGATGATGATTTGCATGATGACTGCACGTAAACACATGTTCTGCTTGTGTGTGTAGCTGGAATTTGCAGGAACGGTACGATGACGTACAGATTACGCAGATATACTGCCTGTGAGACAGCCGCTCATTCACCGAACGCACAGATCATCCAAGCAATGCATTAAACAGCATGTAAAGAACAACAACAGTTTTACTGCCCTTTGCCTCTTAAGCATGCAGATATTTTCTGTGGAGAACAGACATGAATTTTAATGATCGCTCGCAGAATTCAATGGAGTCTCATTTGTGAAGGAATAAAGGACTCTGCTCTCACAAAGGCATGCGTGTACCAACAATCATAACAGAACAGACTGCAGATTCACAGCAACAATGACAACGTTCACCACAAGATGTTCGAGCTATTAGAAAGTCTTTTTGTCCTCCGCTCGGCTCATTCAAGATTCTTGGCTGGAATTAAGCAGAGATGTATGAACTCCATTCTGTTTGACCTCTGTGCAATGTTAGTCATGCACATTTTAAACATCGTCGCATAATGTTGCCTTTCTTGTGGCCCTGCTGAGAACCATTGCATCTCTCTTGGAAAAACTTGCTTATTCTGAACTAATGGATACAAACCCAAGGAATTGTTTATAACAGTAATGGACTTGTAAGACAATATGTACGCTTTCTACCACATTAGGGTTTCTGGTTCTGGTTTAAGCTTTTACTCCAAATCGAGAAAACCGAAACGGGATGACACTTATCTGCCATTGTTCAAAAGGATATTCAGAATGTTTGAGATGTCACTGTAACGCACATTTGGTCATGTTGAATAAATTCAAGTGGTGTGTAAGCATGTGAAGGGTCCATGTGCCTAACTATCGAAATATTGCAAATACTTTTCTGAACAACAGAAAACGTCTCCAGGCCACAGTATTGATTTGTTTTGAGTTCATTAGTGAATCAAAAGATTCATGTCCATTTTAATAATATTAGTGATCATACTAATAAATGTATGATGGGGCTGTGGGGAAAACACTGACATCTCTGTGCCATGAAGAAAGATTTACAGCTTGATATTGACGGAAAGATCTTGCTTATTTGTCTGATCTCCATATTCCGGCTACTGAAAGAAGATGTAATTGAATGACCCGAACGGAAGTGAAATTTGGATGTGCCTGTAAATGAGAGGGTCTAATTATTTCTCAAGAGGATGGTCTTTGTGGTGCTCATGCACAAAGGTGCATGTGCTGAGTACACACTTTACTGAGTCAGAGCTGCGCTCGCTCCATTCACGCTTCCGGCATCAACACCGGTCTGACAAAAACAATAAACCTTAGCTTTCCTGTATGTTGGAGGTCAGAGCATGGTGCTAGATATGCAAATGTCATGGGTTCGTTCTCAGGGATCGCACATACTTTGATACAAACGTATCATTCAATATAAGTCGCTTTGGATAAAAGCACATGCCAAATGCGCAAGTATATAAAACATCCAGCTCTGATCCTGCATACTGTAGCCCTGACCCTAAATTTCCTTTTTTATGCTTTGCTTCTTTTTTTAAGCTTGACGATGTAGTAGAATAAATGTGACCCTGAACAACAAAACCAGACTTTTGGGTCAATTTTTCAAAAATGATGTTTTTAGATAATCTAAAAGCTGAATCAATAAGCGTTCTATTGATGTATGAGTTGTTAGAATTTGTTTAAAACTCTGACAGTGCAAAGAAAATGAAAATATCGAGAAAATTACCTTTGAAGTTGTTAATCAGAGGCACAGGCCATCAACTCACAGAAATAAAGTTTTGATATATTCAAGGTAGGACATTTTAAAAATATCTTTGCTTCATATCCTAATGATTTTTGGCATAAAGAAAAATCGATCATTTTTACCAATACAATGTATTTATGTATTTGACTGAAATTGTTCCCGTGCTACTTAAGCTCCAGGATCACATATTAGAATACACAAACAAATGTTCATGCTTATCTGGATTTAATGACTCGAAAACAGACAGATAAATAACAATATGAAAAGTAATAAAAACAGTTTATATTAATAAATGATTTTAAACTAGCCAACTCACATTTTCCTTTATGTAACAATTGAATATAAAGATCTAAAGACGGTTGTGTTCAATGTGAACATGTTTTTTTTTTATCTCTGTTGCTGCTGGACTTGTTGACTAATGTGACTCAAGAGGATCTGTTATGTGTTGAAGATGTGGGGGAAGGGAAAGAGTTGAACGGCCCGACGGACAAATCGGAGGCGATTGCTGGATATTGTAGTACCATTCAAAGTTAAATTATACAGTTATACAGAACTGCCGAAATGTTTTTAAAAATATTCTTATGAAATAAGTATTAGACTGTATTCATATTACATGTGGATTCTTTTCACATATTAACAAATTGTAATAAAGCTAAATTATAAACACGGACGCAACCAAACTACAATAGCCGTCATGCTTCTGTTGTGTTCGCGCATGCGCAGTCGCTGCGGACGTGTGGGTCCCACAGTCATGAATGGGGTGGCGGAGATGCGGGTCTGTGGATTTTGTCCCGACGTTACGATATACATTTGCACCGCAATGGACGTGTTTTTATCGTAACCTTTAGCATCAGCAGTGTCGCGAGTTTATATTTGTTCTGTCCCGAGCCTGCAGATTTCCGGTCATCCGGAGGCTGGAAGAAAATCACGCTCGCGGTTGTTGTCGTACATTAAACATGCCGAAGAACAGCAAGATCTCGGTGATCCAGAAGATAGCGAGCCAGGCGAATCAGACCTTCAACAACATCCCATCGTCCGGGAATAACGTGGACAGCAAGGTGTTCGTGGAGCAGCAGACGGAGCTCGTGAGTCTCTTGTCCCAAATCACGGCAGAAGATCTGAACATTGCGCCACCTAAGAAACTCTCCGCATCGTCTCCGTCTGCTCCAGTCACCTACATGCACATCTGTGAGACCGATGCCTTCAGCATGGGGGCGTTTCTGCTCAAACCCGGGGCGTCCATACCCCTGCACGACCACCCTGGCATGAACGGCATGCTGAAGGTGCTGTACGGCAAGGTCGACATCAGATGCTACGACAAGCTGGACGAAGCTGCTGGTGCTGAGGCTGAGCACGAGAGGCAGGCGGAAGCTGTGAGCAGAGCGGTGCTCAGGTCTTCCGGACAGTTTACTGCACAGAGTGGCCCATGCGTGCTGAGTCCCGCCAGAGACAACCTGCACGAGATCGATGCTGTGGATGGACCGGCTGCCTTTCTTGACATACTGGCACCCCCCTATGGCCCCGACGATGGGAGGGATTGTCACTACTACAAAGTTTTACAGACTGCTGGCAGAAAAGAGCAGAGCGAAGAGGATGAGGTGTGGCTTTTAGAGATCCCCCAGCCGGATGATTTCTGGTGTGGGGGCGAGCCGTACCCCGGTCCTCAGGTTTCTGTGTAGAGTTGCACACTGGACTTTGGTTTCATTTGGTCAAATGCCATTTTCGTTACCTCAAAACATCACTACGTGATTTTAATGTCTATTCCACACTGGCCGTCGGTCAGTGCCGTTTCTTTTTTGTTGATGTTCTGCATCAACTCTCTGTGGCCTTTCTTGTGAATAATGAATGTGTTCATGCTTGAGAAGCATTGATCTTGTATAAGTGCACACTATATATCTTTATCAAATACTCGTGTTTAATTTATTTTAAAGACAAACACCTATTCGTATTTACTGTTTATATTTTATGCCTTTAAAATACCATTAAAATGTTAATATTTTCCTTTTTTCATTTGACTTGGTCTTGATCAGATTTTTTTTGCATTCTTCCTTTTTTAAGAGATCACTGCTTATGCGGTGTGATGCTCTATTTAAAGCATTTTTTTAATTATTGTATAACTATACATACAAAGCATTTAATGACATGACATATCTTCATTGTGTATTTGTTAATAATCAGAATGCTTGTTGAACATGACGGTTTTCCCGGACAGGCCTTAAATCTAGTCTCCGACTAATTTAAATGTTAAAGGTGTCTTGATTCGAAAAAAAACTTGCACTGACATATCTTAAAATATATCAGTCTGATTTTGTCTCAGGATGCACAACAGTGATGTTTTTTTGTAAAGTATGTTTTTAAAATTTAACTAAAACCTAGTCCTAATTTAAAATAATCACTGTCTGAACCGCCCCAAATTGGTTTGTCTCCTGCAGTTCACTGACACCAGAATGATATGTCTGTGTCCGTGCTGTTTGGTAAGATAAACTGAGACATTCATGTCTTCTTCATTTACATTTAGCAGAGGATTTTATCCAAAGTGACTTACAGATGAGATCAACATTTGAAGCAATTGAAACAAAAGGACAACAAAAAGCATGAATGCATTAACACTGGTCTCATATAGCCTACCATAGTACACAAAGTTTATTATTATATTTTAAAAGAGTAGAAAAGTGATGGAAGTCAGATCTGATTGGTCAACTGATTCTTCAAGTATCCCATCAGAAAAAACAGCACTGACAGTTTCTTGACCCTTCATAGCTGTTGTCCGTTTAAGAAACATTCTGTAAAATTCACTGATGGAGAAAAGGAAAACTTCAAATTGTCAACTTGAAAATGCACATGGCTTTGCTTTAGTTTTATTATCACTAATGATGTTTCCGTTCAGCGATGGACGCTTTCATATGCTGTCAGACTTTCACTGTGAATGTCTGTAGACGTCAAGAAATATTATTGTCAAATATGGCCTAATGTTTCCTACACAAAAATATCTGAAAGATGAATGTAGGAGGTGGCCTTGCGTTGCACATCTAAAGGTAAGAAGTTAAATGGGTCATTTTTTCTTTGATGTCGTTCACGGAGATGCCAGACTCTGAAGTGAATAAAACACAGTAAGTGAGTATCTCCTGAGGGAAAATGTCCTCTCACAGACCACAGCGTTCTGATCGATGTGAGCTTTAACATGCTGAGTGAGTTCATGTGTTTGTATAAAGGCATAACTTCAACAAAATCTTTATGCACACTTTAGTTCCTAAAATGGTTTTCAACACCAATGCCAATGGCATTGTATCGTTATTTTTAGGAGCGCAGATTGAACTTCAAACTGCCATGAAGTAAAGATGTACAAAAAAAGTCAGGATCTAATTTAAGAATGAAGAGCAGTTAAACATCATATTAACAATACCGCACTCTCTCTTTATTTTAGGTAGATTAGTAATTTTGCTCTAGATTTGGTTACCATGATTTAAACACAAAAGGCAGCAAAGGTTAAATCCAACAGAACAGTTACTGTATATACCTCATGTAAATATGGGGTTGTCCCAGAACTGAATGTGGTGTTTGGTGGAAGCTTTAACCACACATAAATATGTAAAGATTTATAAAGTGGCAACAATTATTTGTTGATTTTCATGCAACTGAGACCATAAGAGGTTCATTATTGTTTTTGCCTCAAATGTGTAAATGTTGAAAACCAAACATTTAGTAGTTGTTACTTTATATGAACCTCTGAAGGAGTGTGAATATTCACACCCTGTGTGTGCAACTGTAAACAACACAGTGGGTGCTGTGAGACCATGAGTCAGAACTCAATGAGGTCAGGAGGGAATGCACTAATATTCTTCACTTTTTCCCTTGACACCTTCATTATTTAATCAGACAAAATCACTTGCAGTCCACAACCAACCTTCTTAATTCATGTGTTTTATTTTCAGTAGTTCGGACATTATTGATTTAGTCAAAACAAACACGTTTATATCAGTCAGAACAATCACAGAACGAACGTCAAGAGTTAACTATTTACAGTCTTTGTTTTAACCACAAACACTTTTGGCACGAAACAATTTGTACAAAAATATATCTTCGAAAACTTTCATATTAAAGGATAATGTACAATTTCATTCAAAGTTCGGGGTTTATGTACACGGCGAAAGGCACGACACTGGGAGAAATAATCATGTTACAAGCTCATTGTTAAAGTTATACATGTGAAGGTTTGTTTTCTTTTAAATTGAAATAAACTTTTCCAGATGCAAAAGCTGAAAGGTGCCTGACAGCATCCACTCAACGCACCCCCTTGAGTCGAGTGCACAATACTCCCACGTGCAGTTTAAGGTTGTTTTATTCTTTATTCAATTAGATTAAAATTCGCCTAAATGTTCAAACAAAGTGCGTTTCGTCAGTCGGCATGTGACTGATGCAAAAATAAATGTAGCAAGAAAGACAACACGCACCACCTTTAAAGTGCGCGCGCGCAATGCGTCCCCGTGGCTTTTGGCACTGTGGTTGGATTTCACTACATCAGTCGTCCCAGTTTTAATATATTACGAGTAGTCCATTATTATTATTATTATTATTATTACTATTATGGCCACTGTTCTATTGCCTACATAGTGTTGGATTTCGCAAAGTCCAGCTGGAAGTTTACTGGCTTGAAGTGGACGAGCAGATGCCCGCGGACGAGCCCATGGTGATGGTGCGTTCTGAGCCGGAGGACGCGGAGGATTTTCTCTCTTTCTGTCGCAGGTGGATTTTCGTGTGTCGCTTTCTCTCGTCGCTGCGCGCAAACTTTCTCCCGCAAAAGTCGCAGGCGAACGGCTTTTCGCCGGTGTGCGTGCGGATGTGGGTCGTGAGGTGGTCGCTGCGACTAAAGTTTCTCATGCATATCCGACACTGGAAGGGTTTGTGGCCGGTGTGGATGCGGATGTGTCTGGTTAGCTCGTCGGATCTGGAGAAGCGTCTGTCGCAGCCCTCCGCGGGGCAGGGGTAGGGGCGCTCGTGAACGGGGGTCTTGCTGGGTCTGTTGGGGTATTTCCTCGGGCGCAGAATGGGCCTGAGGGGCAAGTTTTGCGGGGTGTAGGCTGTGGGTACCCTTGGTCCGTCAGACACCGGTCCCCCCAGTGTGAAGTTTCTTATCGTGTTCAGGGGTGTTAACGGAGGGGGAACGCGGAACGACTCCAGTGGGCACGAGAACGGTTTGCGATCGGGCATGGACTGCATGTCCCTCTGGCACGGAGGCTGGAAAAAGCCGGAGTAGTCCGGGATGATGGGGTACAGACCAGAGTCCGAGTTCGGTTTTGGTGACGAGTAGGACGGCGGAGGATAGGAGATGGGGCAGGTGGAGGTGGAGAGGAACGCGGATGGGTCTTGATAGACCTCTCCGCATCCAGAGTAGGGTGGTGGAGGAGAGTAGATGTGTTCCATGTCGGACTGGTTTTGTGCCATGGTGCAACTGAGAGTGCTGGCGAAGTGGCCGGGAGAGACTGAGGACGCAGGTGAAGACGATGCTGAAGACGGCTGGGTCATGCCCAGGATCCCCGCGCTCACGATGTTTATCACGCCCTCCGGATTCCAGTTTCCTGGGTACTGGGAGTCGATGGAGAACTTTCCCATATAGGTGAAAGTTTGGTTGCGATGGCCGGCTTGCGCGAAGCTGCTGGGATAGGACAGGTCGAGAGATCGCTTCTCTGTGCTCATATCAACGCCGATCAAGCCATCTGCAAGAACAACACAAACAAAAATGACATTTAGATGGAGCCGAATATCCCACAACAGACAACTTGGATGCGCTAAGCGCACAGCCCTCCACTTTTACGCATACGTATAAACAAACTGACTCACGTGCACGTTTTCGTGAACATCCATACAACAATGTCTCAATATTAAACACGTCAAACATAAAAGTTAAAATAAGTCACTAAGACAGGTGAGACGCGCGCCCTTCTTACCTCCCGAATGCCCGTTTATCTGCTCGTAATGTCCTCCCAAATCACCGTTTGGAAATATAGTCACAGATGCTGGCAGAGACGTGGCGATCTCATCCACCGAGTAAAGGCTTTCGGAGAGAGGGTGCACAAAGCCTCCAAGAGCTATATGGGCTTTCTCCAAAGTTTTGGCTGTCATCGTTCAGTTTTCGTGAGCCACTCTTTAGGATGTTCGCAAAGTGCAAATATTGGTCACTTTTGGTTCTCAAAACTTTAAAAGCGTTACATGTGTGAAGCTGTCACCAACTCACTGTGACACCACCTCGCCGCTCAGCGCTCTTGAATGACAGATCCTTGCGGAGCTGCTGGTAGTATGTATTTATGGCGAGCCCATCAATGTGCCGTTACGTCACTGACCAAATAAGGACTGGATGGCAAAAGAGAAAAAGCGCTGCTCGATCTGATTGGTCGCGGATCTAGTGACGCGTTGAAACAGTACTTGTCAATGGAGAATCCGCTCTTTACAAGCCGACTGTGCATGAAAAGCATTTTGCTTCACGGAAAAACGAACAACTTGCATTTTCTTCATTAATTAAACACTATAGTATTTCATTGAACACAAGTGGGACCGTGTACTTGTATGAAACTATCGCATTCGGTGAGAATATCCAAAATGTTGCTGCAATGTAGCATTTGCAGTCAGGAATTCCGGTTCATGTTTATGCCATAAATGGTTTTATCCGGTAAACTGTAACACCCCTTTCACCCATTTATGGAGCATGTTCCGGAAACTGGGTATCGGAAAGTGGCGAGTGTTGCCGAGAGACGCCGCTGAGCAGCATGAGAAAACCACAATCAAACAAATGAGAGACACAATCACGGAATTTATACCCTGCTTCAATGGCGCTGTCGGAAAGTGCGCGAGATCTATTCGAATACAGTCCGTGTTTCTGGAAAGAGGAAAACGTTTTTAGTAACACTGTCCTATTATTAGAGTTCTTGTGGAAAATGTGTGATTAATATCACGATAAAAAACTTTCTTTATTTTTTAGTGTCTTTCGAGGGTTACGAAATTCCAAAGCTTTAATATTGCATCCAATTAAAACACCTCTTTATTGTAATCTTTATTATATAATGCTTGAGAATTCGTGACGTATCGTATACTTTAAAAAAGTTATTATTATTGTCATTATTATGCCCACTGATACTTCAACATTATTATTATTATTATTTATATTATTACTAAACATCGAATATACAAGCTTGAAAAGGTCATAAACTAAAACTTTCCAAATGTAAATGCCTGTATACCTAAATAGAAATGCTTTCCGCCGTGAGGTTTGAAGATGCGACCAAATAAAGCGATTTTAGAAGTGAATTCCCCTCGTGGGTTTAGAAACTTCTCTTAGTAAGAGATACGGGGGAGGACAGCTGAGGTCGGAATTTAAGCCAATGACAGAGTCGAGATTTAAAAAACGAACAAATTAAGTCTATAATAACGTCTTCTCCAAAAGAGTTAACAGAGACATTTTAATGTCCTGAAGCTATTGGAGAAATGATGAATGTTGTTTTCGCTTAACAACCACTGAAAATGTCTTTTGTTAGCTAAGAGGTATTTGCGTCAGGTAACGGCATCAAACAGAGGGATGAAAGTGACATAATGTTACACAGCACGTTTTATTATGTCACAATCTCGCACTGCTTACTATGTACCATAATCACATTTTTTTCGTAGAAAAATCTAAGTTTTGTAGAAACTGTTTATAAAAGTCGGTTAACAGTAGTCAAGTCTCGATGTCTGCGTTATGACTGTCGGAATAATGGCTTGAGTGTGTGTATTCAGGGCAGATATGTTCATCTCTGGAAAGACTCTTTTATTCCATTAAACCTCCAACACCCCACACATCACGAAGCGCGCGCTATGACTGTGTTGTGGTCGCCAGTCTATACACATTTACACTTCAATCTTCTTTTATCATTTCAACATCACAAGATTTGTGCGAATCTAACATTTTTTTAAACTACAATAATGCAGTGGATTTGTAATGCATATGGCCCAATATTGCAGGGCATGTATGAAGAATTCAAATACTTGTTCATATTTTGTCACGCGCTCATTGTGTTTTAATTGTTGTTTAGTTCCGAAATATTCCTGATTTCTATAATATAGCAGTGAGTTGCAATTTAATATGACGATAATAATAACAACTATTATTAGTCTATTATTATTATTAATAAAACAAATGTTTTTTGTTATGAATGTATTGTTTATTAAGGTTCTTGGATCTCTGCTATGTCACATCATATGGACAGGGGGCAGTATGGTGCATTTGCCCTTCTACCCCAGTCTGACATTTACAGCATGAAAGCTCTTGTTGGCGTAAATAATTAAAAACTGTTGTAAATGTTTTTATGAGGCAGAGCGCTCTTTCCTTTTTTACATATTATATGCCTATTCGGTGAAAAACTTCATTCACTATTAGCTTCTAAAATAATAAAAACAATTAATGTACTTTCTGAATACGGCTAATCTGTCGTATTTTTTTTTAAAAAAGGGCAAATATGAAAATTCGCCTTAGGCACCTTTCATAAGGGTGGTCTATATTGTGCTGTGTAGATTTATGACTTTATGATCTTACCAGGGTCGTTTTGGGCATATAAACTATATTCATTATTTTGTTAATAATAATAACAGTTTATGTCGATTTGTATAATATTAATGACTAGAGTATATTTCCCAAATAAGTTAAATAAATTGACACAAATTTTTTTTAAAGGGTCGCAGACGTCATCTGAAGATCACCAGGGTGCTCATATTCTTTCATGATCAGATCATTAGCCATTCGGAAAATCATTGTTCGCTTACCCCCGGTGTTGATCGTACAAACCCAAATACCACAAAGCTTCCTGTTGTCCATCGGTCTGATTTATTTTGATCTCCACCCACGCGCGCTCTGGTTATTTTTGAGAAGGTGTTGCTGTCATCATACGCATGGCTTTGGGAACAGTTTGTGAACTCAGAGTGTAATAAGAATTTCTGAATGATTTACAAATACAGCCATCTGTTGTGAGCGCATGCTCTTACCAATCACTTGAACTACTATTACTGTGTTCCTGTACTGTAGAGCATTGCGCTAAGGCAATTGGGCAAAATCCCAGGGATCAGACATAGTCAAATAAAAAAGTTTAAATGTAAATGTAGTGTACAAACTAGCGCTAGCAACCTCTGGGTGTTAAAAGGCAGAAAAAAGGCAGAGTATATGGCTCATCTATCGTGGCTCTAAACGGAGGGGTCGATTGTATTTTCAGGCCTGGTGATCAGCTCCATGGGTTGTGATTTAATAACGGCCCATCTGATGTCTCCTCCGGTGCGCGCAGCGCGCTCTGCGCTCTTTTATCGCCGCTGTCGTTCAGGCGCGCAATTAATACAGAGACACCAGGGTAGATATTGACCAGAGCGCGTCACCGCAAATCACCCGAAACGCTCGATACAACCCGCCACATTTACATTATCGCCCGCTGACGTTTAGTGCAAAGAATCCTGCGCGTTTGTCAGCGCGTCGGTGCGCTTTTGCTCTAATGTCGCGTCCGTGAATAAAGACCGTCATGCGTAATGTGACAGAGCGGGGACAGACTGATTACCGGGACGTGTCAGTGGCTGTTCATGGGGGAAGCCCTTTAAGCACTGTGGCAGATCAGAGCCTGAACATCCATAATGAGGATGGAGGTAATGAAGCTGGCCCTGTTTCTGCGGCCTTTATTAATTGCTATAGAAAACCTTTAACAAGGGCAGTGAGAGTTTTGGGGTGGTACCTTTGTGGATCATTTGCAGGATGCGTGTCAAGTATACCTGGCATAAGAGAGTCAGGTGCTATCACGAATCTCCATGGATCATGAGATGACCCTTCACATTTACGATTGCTGTGATATAAACTTCTTTGTAAGACACCCAGTGTTTGCTCTCTATGGCTAATTGTAGTTCTATGACAGCTGGAGAAAAATGTCCAGCGGGACACAATAGCGCTCAAGTCTGCACAGAACAGTGACAATCTTTGCCGCTGACTGCCGCATCTGAATGCTTCACATTTTCAGGAATTTTTGCATCCTCCCCCGCGGACGAAAGAAGGAAACTTCTTCAAATGCATGTGTCTTTTGTTGTACGCCTACAGATGCAAAAATGTTTGCACACTGTGCAGAAGTGGTCTGCTTTTGCCGAGCGTGCCGGGCCCTCCGAATGCCCGTTGGCAGCTGGGATCTGGCCGTCCCTGCTGGGAATGATGGACTCAATGTGATGGACACCCACACATGGCAGCCAGTGAATTGAGGAGCTTTCTTTTCTACATGTGCACAGGGTCTCCTGGGGTCAAATGGCTCTTGCTTATGAGGATGCACAGAATGGCATCTTTCTGCATCAGCTTTTACATTATCTGTCTGTTTCATTGTTCTCTATCGCTCATAAAACAGCCTTCTGATGCTCACAGAGTAAACATCTCTAGCTCGGTGCCATATGATACACCTGCACTCTTAAAACTGAAAGGTTCTTTACAGCCGTGCCATAGATGAAGCATTTTTGCTTCCACAAAGAAGCATTCGGTCAAAGGTTCTTTTAGGAACCATCTCTTTCCTATCTTTTTAGAATCTGAAGAACCTTTTTTAACCACAAGGTTCTCTGGAAGTTAAAGGTTCTTCATGGAACCACTTAGACCAAAAAAAGGTTTATCTGTGAAGCACTTTTATGTTAAAGATCTTTTATGCATCAATATTATATTTATTTGAGATAATATATTGAAGGTTGACAATGGTCACAAAATCCCTGCAGCATTGTTGTAAAAAGAACACTTTACAAATCCTCTCGAAGAACAGAACGTCTCTTAAAAAAAAGGCTGGTCAGGCATATGACAATACACCATAAAGAAAGCTGTCAAGTTACGCCCACAAAATTCAGATGAGGTTTGTGGAAGAAGGGGTGAATGGACACAAACCTGCTCTGGAGCGGCTGACATCTGAAGACTAGCCGTGGGAGACTCCGCACAACATGAATTGTTCTCTTCAGAGAGTAGGAGGCCGATTTTCTTAGTGAATTCGAGTAGGTGTTACTTTTCTATAGACGCTCACCTTCAAAGGACTTTTTTGTTTGTCTTAGTGCTATGTAGGGCGAGCTAACAATCATTGTATTTGTCAATTAATAATCGGTTTGCATTTCCTACTCGTGTAGGATTAATGAAATGATGTCACTGCCTTGAGGAAAAAAAGCAGCGGGATCAGCGATGTTTGGGTGGTGTGAAAAAGCCCTCATTATTATTACACACAAGATCCCTGTTTCTTTTCATAAATCAGAATTTTAAAGAAAAAAAATATTCTAAAAATACAGGCTTTTCATTCCTCTTCATCACAAGTTAAGTTTATTTACCCCATTGATTTTTTTAGTGACAACAACATCAAATTAATTTTAAACGCCGGCAGAACCAGTCGAGGGCTGTAACACCTTTTCCAAAAAAAGTTTCACCCTGGTATTTTGCTGTATTCTAATCTCCCATTATCCACATTATCTCAATGAAGGTCTGTGCTCAGAGAAAAGTACTGCACACCCACAGGCTCCATATCATGCAGCATTACCGTACATTAAAGCACACACACACACACAGTAAAAGAGAAAGATTGGCGATGTTGAACGCTATACTCACATCATCAGTGGCGCGTGGAGAGAAGTGGCTCTTTGTGACTTGCTATCATATGAGTGGGCTCCTCCAAGAGCTTTCCACGGCACGCCGCTCCACACACACCCTCACACACTCCTGGGATGGTGCTCCTCGTGCAAACTGATCTAGCGTCAAACTGATACTCTATATTCTACCATGGGGCTATATGAGGTGCTGGCTTTCTCTCTCGCGCTGTTTTGGGGGGGTGTAACAATGTAGCCACACAATGGTTGGACTTTGGGATGTGTGTTCTGCATCTTTGACATTGAAATTGTCATGGTAATGTCGAGTCAGAGGTGCAAGAGCTGAAACGCTTTGACGTGTGTGACGGTGTCATTCAAACGCGCTCGAATGCATGTAACACACGTGTCACGAGACAAATCACAGATGAGATGTCTCAGTTATTTCTATCAGTGACGTTAAACGCAGAGCAATTTAAACACTTTTCCACCTGTGTTTCAGATGTTTCTCCTGAGAAAAAGAGGCAGGAATCTCACAAATAACTCCATCAGAAGAGATCTGCAATCAAAAGTCAATATTATATTATATTATTCAAGATCATAATGTGAACTTTTTTCAAATGTACCCAAATCCAAATGATTTTATGTTTGTTTCAATTCTAAAGCAATTTGTGAGAAACATCTGGGACTACATTAACACTTCAAAGACAACTGAGAAGTCCATCACATCTCCCAGTATTCTTCTCTGGGATGAACTATCATTGGCGGTGTTTCTTAAGCCTCAATTCCAGGCTTCTAGATTTCAACCAAACCCTATAACTGCTCTAGTTTAAAAGACGATTGTTTGTGTAACACCTCATTGATTGACAGGTGTGTTATTACTGACAGAGTAGGAAAATGTTATGCAAAAATTTAAATCGCATTAAATGAAGACCAGAATACACTTGCCACCGACTGCCGGGCATAGCAGGCAGTTTTATTCAGACAGAAAAGTGACTTGTATGTTTGCATTATTAAGCTGATATGAGCATGTTTAAAGAATAAAAGTGTGTTGATGAGAGTGTCGTGTGGATGCAGGTTTTATTCTGATTCTACTGGGGCTTCAGGTCACGACCCATCATCATCTGCATTACTGATCACTCTGTCCGTCATTGACTTCTGCTTCACTACTAACAGCATCAGCCATTAACACTAATGTTGTGTTTAACGCTGAAGACGCACGACTGTTTTCTGCTCTCTGTCAGGAGCGGCCAAACGCCTCAATGTTTTGTTTTAAGAGATGAGAGACATTAATATCAAATTTCCTTTAAAAAGAAGCCATTACACTTTGAATGCCATTTGTTTACAATGTATTAGTATAGCATAAAAATATAAAGGGAATAGTTCATCTATTAATAAAAATCAAACTTGACTTATCCTGTGGTACATACTTAAAATGTCATGTGCACGTATTTTCCGGATGACTACAGTATATTGAGAGTAAAGTGTTTCCCGATGTTAAAAAACATCATTATACAACTCAGAGCTTCACCTCTTAAATCTCAAATGAGAAAATCACAATCACACTTGTCACAGTTTCATACAATTTGTCATTGAATATTCAGCAGGAGATTCAAATATTATTATCTAACATTTTCATTCTCTTTAAGACCTTTGTGTGTTTTAAACACAAAACAAACATCATCACTAATACAACAGAGCATATAGAAATCAGTTCATTATAAATAAATAAAGCAAATCATGTAATTAAAGCTGTGTGTTTACCGGTGCGCGCGCGCGTGTGTGTGTGTGCGCAGCAGAAATGAAGTAAATGGGATCATTATCAGAGCTCATCTCTGCTGGAGATGATGGGTGTCTGGATCTTGGCTGGTCTCAACAGACACAACTACATGTCAGGCGCTGGTAACAAATGGTTTTGCTAAATCAATCTTTAATTCGCCGCCAGCCTTCGGCTAATGTGGAGTCTTGTTAGAGTCTTAGCCTTTTGTCGGTTCTGTCAAAGTTTAGCCATTATGTAGCAGATCCATCATTTCTGGATGTGGTCAGTAATGAATTGTGTGCATCAGCGTCATTAGAGGTTTATGAACCGACGGCTTCCACCTATTAAACGGAGCTATTAAAGAGCCTCTTAATGTTCACCCTGTTTAATGGTGAGAAATGGACGAAAGCCGTCACGGGAGAAAAATTACTTGATTTTGATTCATTAGATGAACACTCATTTATGTGATTCTAAATGATTGCTTTCTAATATACTGTTTGCTCACAGAACAACAAATGGGGGGGTTGTCTTCATTGTGAAATCCAGCTTGTGTGTGTGTGAGAGCTAATATTTATGGACAAGTTATGGACATCTGTCTGTCTGTGTGAGTGTGATTGTGTGTGTGTGTTTGTGAGTACATGTGTGTACGTGTGTGTACGTGTCAATCTTTACTGAGAGATCTGTGTCATCTGTCTGTCTGCTCTCTCTCACTTTAACACACAAACTATTATTTCATATTATGATTTATATTCCTCGTTGACTACTGTTGTTTTACATTGAAAATAATTGTTTTAACCAGAGGAACACATGTATCGGCCAGGTTCTGCTCTTTTGATCACATGGAGTTTCAATAAAGCATAAAGATTTAATTGTTCAGAAGAAATAAAAAGAGAAACAAATGAGACCGTAATTGAGATTGTCATTTCCTAAAATCTTTACAAATCTTTGCTAGTGTCATTGTTGAGATCTCTTCACTGACACATTTGTGAGATTTCTGAGTCTTTCTCAGGAAAAATATCTGAGACACGTAAGGGATAATCCACAGCTAGCTGTGCGTTAATGAGTTTTATTACACAGCTCATTTGAATGCTTGATTCTGATTGGCCAGTCGCGACATTCCAAGGGTTATTATTTTCAAATAACATCCTCACAAAACTAAAACACCCTGTAACCCACATGCTGCAAATCATTTTGAGAGGGGCAGTTTAATATTACACAAAAATGTATTATAAACATGTCTTCTAATAACATATATGACATTATGTCATATATGTTTTGTCATAAGACAAAATTGCCTGGTAGTGACATTTGGACGTCGTTTCTTACTTTAAAACCGAAACTAAACGTCTTTTGCTCGCGGAAGGTCTGCATTTAGTTAAAATGAGCTAATAATATATTTCAAATTCACATTCATGTCCAGTTTTTTTCTCATGTGGGTTAGTAGCCATGTAATAAGCGGGATAATGTACAAGCAGACGGTTGTTATCGCCAAATAAGACCTTTCAGTGTGACACAAGACCCTCCACTTCACGTCCTGATCACATTGTCGGGGCTTATTTCTGCGTAAACAACCGGCTACATGTACCTTATCCCTTATTTAATACACGACGTGGAGGCCAAGAACCACCTTACGGGAAGGTAGGTGCATTAAAATCCTTTAACGGACACCTAGCTGTGGATTATCCCGCTTATACCACGGTCATTTGCCAAGTTAAAGATATTATTGAAGTTTATAGTCATTTTAGATCATACAGGTGAATTTTTTTTATTTTCATCAGTTAAATTCAAATGTTATCAAACTGGCTGGTCCCGTGGGTTAAAGGGTTTTCAAGCACACCTTCCAGCCAGTCAGAATCTAGTATTCGAACAGACCATGGTATAAATGAGTTGAACACAGCTCTCCATTTAAGTTCATTGATGTCTTAATGTCATCTGAATCTACCTATTTATCGACCAGCACCCATCCCATTGTAACGTTTCACTCTCTCTCTCTCTCCCTCTCTCGCTCTCTCTCTGTGTTCTGATAGTAAGGTAAAGTGCAGCGTTGTTGACCAGGGGAGAAAAGACAAAGGCCCAGTGGCATGTCCATTCTCCCCCAAACCCGATACCACCTGCAGGGTCCGGCCCTCTACTGAACGGCCCTGCTCCACTCTCCAAATGATGATTAATCGTGGGGGGTCGAGGGGGGGCTCAGTCCCCGACGAGGCCATAAAGCCGGTCACCCGAGTTTGGATTGGCCGGCAACGGTCAGTGGGCGGATGTCCACAGAAGATGGATGACCTCAGCAAGGCCTCGGCCCACTGTCATTAACACTAGAAAAAAAACAAGCAAGAAACAAAAAGAAAGGGAAGCTCAGCGTGAGGGACACCAGGTTTGTGTGTGGGAATAAATGAGCATCTTGACATTAGCCAACGTTCAAAGACACAACTTTCCCCGGCGCTCCGACGGCGCAGAACTTCTGGAAGTTTGCGATGGTTTGCATTCATCAGCGGAAAGAAGAGCCGAGATTTTCTCTGACAGTTACAAATGAAGCCGCGATTCATTATTTTCCAGGGAATTCGCTCTTCTACAGACGAAGATGGAGATCCAGCCGTAGCGTCACTGCCCATTTGGATGGAGATGAATCAAGGCACTTTAGCCCTGACAATCACATCAGCCAGGCTATCGGACTCCCCTCTACTCCTGGCGGACGGATCCGATGTGGTGCGGAGCGGGTAATAAACGCTCCTACAGAAACCCCATTAAGGCTGGTCTCTAAAGACCGCCTCATTAGCATACCGGAATATTCCCCCCGTTTGTGTAATTCTATCAACTCTTATTGCTTCCACCATCCTATTCTTAAATGACGCTAATAACGTGGAAAGTTTAGCCGTATAAATGAGTGTGTTTGCGCGCTTTTGCGGCTCGTGTTTGTTTTTAATCCGGGGTCTGGTTACCTCATTCGCGGCCCCCCTAATGACCCATCGCTGTTAATTAAACACAGCGAGAGGAGGGGGGAGAGGGGTGAGGGGGGTGCGGTTGCGGTTGCGGCGTTTCTCCTTTGTTCTCGTATCGAGACGTCTGTGTGTCTTTCTCGGAAATTAAAGACGGATTGCATAATAAACGTGTTATTACACCATTATAAGCGTGTCATCCACCAACCGTGATCTATTGACTGTTATGTTAAAAATGACCTTTCATCATGTTTATCTGTGAGATAAAAGTCATTCAAACTCAGTCGGCAAACTTCACCTGCGGGATATATACAAACATGTACATATAAATAACACAAACAATAAATATTTCTCTAGAGAAACAGGACAAAACAGGTTAACAAAAAGACGAGGCCATTTTCAAACCTAACTTACACTTCACACAGGTACATTCAGAAGAGATGCATTTTACACTTGGCATATAGAAGTGTGTATTAGCATTATAGAGAACAAAAGAGCGAAGCGCTCACCTGTAGACCTGCAGTGTGTTTTACAAGCAGAGTAAGAGTTCAATGAGCGGAGGCTTCACTCACCGGAGGCTTCAATGAGCCCGGGGCATGTTGTCACACGGTTTACTCCAGTTATCATTTACGTAATCTTCTTTAGGGCACATATCACCTGAGAACAAGACAAAATTAACTCACGACCACGTGTCTAACAACAGAAGCACGACGTGTCTACACAGGATGAGATGTCCATCAGACAACTTTTAAAAACATTCAGAAAGACCAAACAAAGAGAACACATATGTAATCACATGTGAAGTATATGTGGTTTAGGGGATCACAGAGTTGTTTGTCCCAAAGGGATCAAACACTTGTGCCAAACATTTCTTGGAGAAATATCACGTCCGTTGAATCCTGTCGTGATGTATGTCTTTGTGATTGTATATGAACAGATATGAAGACTTTAAAGAGCGTGGTTGCGAGATCACCTGATCATTTGGGAAGTGGAAATGGGCCACAGTGTTTCACTTGGTAATTTCTTGATGTGTCAGCAGGACGGTGTTGTAGGTTCTTGCGCTGTGGGTTTTTCTTTTCTCACACAACATCCTGTGAATCCCTCATGACTTCAGTGCATGAATGTCCCTCATACAGTAAAAGTACAGACAGGGCAATTTTCTCTGACGTGCGCTGCCATCTTGTTTTGCTCAGGGAGACAAAGAGGCAGCGATTGATGGCTTTGTTTGAGCAGACGAGCTCTTGACAGGCCACCTCTGCATTGAAAGCACCGACTTCCTCTCGCAGACCCGGCTCAGGACAAACGGTCAGAGCCTGCGGGTTAATCTTTAACCAGGTACAGGAACTGACGTTGTGCTTACGTAGTGGAAGCGCCCCCCCGCACGTCCGGACCGTCCGTCTCTCCTGACAGCCAGCTCCACTTAGCTTGTTCTCAGCTTGTAACGCGCCATGTCCAATTAGCTCTCGGGGTCTTCCGTCTTCATCACTAAAGAGAGGAGAAAGCAGCAGGCCAATGGAGGCGATCATGACGGAGGAGGCCTTGATTGGACAACAAGATGTCCTGCAGGCTCTCTCCAGACCGAGTCAGCTAATCATCAACCGCACGTTCAGTGAAAGTCTGTGGCCGGACAGGAAGCGTCACGCCGGGCCCACAGCACCAGGCCGTGGAGATCAGAGACACACTGCCATTGTCTCTCACAGCTCGTTGATGAATTTCCGCTGATGAAGACCTCCTCTCCTCTGCGTTTCAGCAGGAAATGATGTCAGAGAGATTTATCAGAGGACAGACTTTTATTGACGGCAAAAACTATAAATCGTGTCTTCGTCGTTTATTTTCTTTATTTCATAAACAGTGTTGTGTTAAAGGGACAGTTCGCCCAAAAATGAAAATTCTGTCATGAATACGCACACTCTATTTGTTCCAAACCTGTTTAAGTCTTTGACTTTAAAAAAAAAATGTTATCAATTGTAGTATGGATCATTATGATAACTGAATTGTTATCAATGTTGTTACTGTAAATCAAAAATCTGTAAATAATTCCAACTATGTCAAGATCAAGAATACTCAAACACAACAACCCTTGATCATGGAGAGCCGGAGGGGAAGAAACGTCTTCATGAGAAGAATGTAAGCATGCTGAACCCTCACACCTAACACAACCAACAATTTTACAACAGTTACATTTTCTAAGTTACTGCAGATGTTTATAAATGTCAGTAAAGAGAATTTCACATCCTGCCCGAATCTGACCCCCCAAAAAATAACCCAACATTGTGTGCGTCCATGCGTGTGTGTGTGTGTGTGTGTGTGTGTGTGTTGTTCCATAAAGAACATCCACCAAACCTTTCTGTTGAATAAAGATTCTTCCAAATGGAAAGCAGTTCTCCAGATTATAAAAGGAAAAATGTTTTTTAGAGTTGTTCTAAAAAAAACGCAGAAATGACAGAATTCTTCTGTGATGTATGTACAGCAAGTCCACTGTTTCTAACATATCAGTGTGAGTGTGAAAAGAGAGTTTTTGTGTTTTATTTCATACATTCAGACATGAATAATCTGTAGTTATTTGTCTGCTTTAACCGACTCTTTCTGTTTTCATATGAAACATCCCCACATGCTTTTTAATCTGAAACTTTCAGTTTGACTAACAAATGTCAAAGTGCAAAAATAGATGCATATAATAATTTTGCCCTGCAGTAAATATTTGACGTGTGTTCCTGATAGTGTCTTTCCTGCGAATTTATCTAACAAATGTGATTAAAAGAGTTCCCCGCAGGAGAGTGAGGAAACATTGATGAAAGTCTGCTGTAGCTCCGTAACTTTGGTTTACCCCAAAAATACCCCTCTGAATGCCCTGCCGCCCCCCGAGAGAGGGAATAAAAAACCCCCAGAAGAATGAATCTGACGGCAGAAATCCAATCCATTTACCACAGCTGAGCTATTAGAGAGGCAAATATTGCAGAATAGATTAAGGTTCAAAAGTGATCATTGGATTGAGTTGAAATAGAATTACTGCTTTTGTCAGTATTGCAACATCTATAAAGATGTCAGTGATTTGGAAAGATCATTACAACCTTAAATTGCCTGCCAGGGATATGAGAATCGGCAGCGGCTCATATATTACCCACAGTCCTCCTGTGAAGTGATTGAACTGCTTTGCCTGTGAGGAAGCATTAATCCTGCTCGGAGCCCAGCCTAAATTCTTTATGTTTGCTAAGTGGATGGATGCATTAAGATCGGAGACGCTAATGAAAAACGGAGGAGACGTGGATGAGAAATCCTCGTCGACTTGAAGGAATTTCTCATTTCACCATGACGGAAGTTGCGTCGCAATTGGATTCAGATTTGGCGGCCACGATTATTGTTGCGTTGGTTACCCGTGTTCATCCGCAGTTAAACTGGAACTTCAGGTTCTGTCGGAGAACGTTGTGCCAAAAGCGGCGAATTCTCCTCGTCTCGAGTAAAACCGGGCAATAAACGAGGTAATAAAATCAGTAATGCCCTGATGTGAAAACACAGCCTGTAATGATGTTTTTGACTCTCAATCTTCCATTTCTCACCAATTAAAACAGTTGAAACGAGGCACCCAGCTGCATCATATTTCTCAACGCAAATGATGGGAATTGGGCTTGTTCTCCGGTGACAGTAAATCTAATAAATACCACCATTCTCTCCCGTTTTTTCCTCCATGATGAAATGCAGGTGCAGGGTAATTGGTGTATTTATCCTTGAGGAAGTGATATCGCCGTGGAGAGACGAAAACGGCTGACGAAACCACGGGCCGATACGTGAGATGAAGCTATAGAGTCGCTGGACGGAATCCACGGGAAATTTGGCAAATCTAGTTTTCCGTGAAGTCGTTTCTCAAGACGTCTCGCTGTTTGATCTAAACTTGGCGGATTGGAAACGATAAAGACTTTAAAGTTTGAGCGTTTGATGCATGACAGCTCAAGCTCGGATGTTATGAGCGAAACGCGATACGGCCGGGTAAACACACGCCACTTAAAATATCTCATCCGACCGAGGGCCACGTGTGAACATTCAAGTTTGTCTTTTCTATTTGTCATTGTTTGTAACCTTAACACATCATAAGTTATCATTCATCTCAAAAGAGCTTCAGAGCGTCATCATAAAACAATACCCCTTAGCGACCATCTACCAATGCCTCTCGTCACCTGCATAGCAACAGCATCCCGACCGGCCGGTCACACGTAAACTCATGTCTCATTCCTACGCCTGTCATCCGTTGTGTAAGAGTAAAGTGAGCGCTGCCGGGCCGGTCCAGACTCGTTTGTAACCAAAACAAGCCATCAGCATTCAATTGAAGCCATATTAGCAGTCAGGGAGCAGAGTTGACTAATTTACTCCTACTCTGATGTACAAACATTAGCATGTCTTCGCTTTTTTTAGATTGGACCTGGTAATGTCTTCACCTCCCACTCCTGTACAGCTAAATGAAAGGCTTCTGTGGCTAAATTTCCCCCTAGTACCTCCCACTCGAGCCAAACATCATTAGACGTACTTTAGGGCAGATATTGTTTCCTATCAATTCTATTCAAAGGAAACGCGAGCCGGCGAGCATCGTTATGAGGCGGCTAATAAAATCATACAAGGTGTTTATGTATGCAAGATTCTTAGGAAAGGGTAATCGCCTGCCTTATTAAAAGTGAACTCGCCTGCAGCGTTTCTGACACCGTAGCCGCTGTCGCTGGCATGTCAGATGACCGTCGCCGAGCCCGAAGAGTCAAAGGTCACGGCTTGTTTGCGTGTTTTTAGATGGAAACCGTGAGCTGATGCCTCTCAATGCGTCTCTACAAGCTCAAAATTAGATGAATTTGAGTCGAGCAATAGCTGTGGTTTCATTTTTCCACACATGCCTGTATGTTCTACAATTTGGAAGTATTGTGAAAGGACGTTCAGTCACATTTGACCCCTCCACCACATTTCATGAAACTTTTGATGTCGATGGTGAAGCAAACGTCACTGTATGTTGCTCAAAGGGGATTTTTATGAAACATTGAAGGATCAATATCAGATGACTGGTCCTTTGCAGGTTTGTGCTTTGGAAACGGATGATTTACATGGAAGTTGGCGGCTGTTTTTCTCAGTTTGTGTTCCATTTCTCTGTGTTGCATTGGAGTGTTGGAGTTTGATGAGGTATTAGGACATAGAGGCCTACGTTTACTAACTCTAATATCATTTTGAATTCCAATCTTTCAGTGTTACAGTACTTAAAGAAATAACTCACCTTCAAAATGAGAATTGTGTCATCATTTACTCAACCTGATGTCATTTTAAACCATTCTTCTGCAGATCACAAAAGAAAACATTTAGAAAAATGTTGGCATTGACTTCATAGACTTCTATTGTATGGACACAAAACCAAGTCAATGGGAACCCACGGTTTATGTTTACAACATTTTTCAAAATATCTGCAGGAGAATGAAAGACATACAGGTTTAAAATGACGAGAGGACGTGTTAATGACAGAATTTCCACTTTGATGGTGAACCTTTAAGTATTTTTGCTTTCAAGAACATTTTTAAATATTTGTATTTTATGAGGGTGTTTGTAAATAAATGTTGTTGTGTAATACCTTTTTAATCTCAAGTACATTGAAATCTAGTCGTTTTTCAAGTTTTTTTAATTTTAAAAGTAGGAAAGTACTCGATCTTTTTAAGTTATGTGCTACAAGCTAGTACAAAGTTAAGAACACTCTCATAAAGTACAGATACTTGAAAAATGTACTTGAGTAAATGTAAAAATACTTAAATACATCTTTAAGATGAAACAAGTATTTTGCCAGTGAAAGATTGTTTTTCAGACATTTCTGCAAGCGTTTTTGTCACATATTGACAGGCATAACTGCAAATAACTATACATACAACAGAAAGATAAGACATTAGTACAAATGAAAGTACAGTATGATGTTTATGATGTGTTATACAGCGTCAGGAAAATCCCATCAGACATGTCTGATGAAGGTCCACTGACAGACTTCTGAGCAGAGACTGTGGGAGGTGGACAGTGTGGGGATTTCCTCATGTCACCCACTCCATCATCCGTCTGTCTGTCCTGTTTCTGATCAGCAACATTGCTTCTGCTGTCACAATATTTCTATAATGCAGGTTTCTTGAAATCAGGTCAGTTGTTCTGGAAATTGACACTGAATCTATTATAAAAGATTCTTCACATCTGAGAAAATCACAGTGCTTTTGTTTACTTCACAAACATATTTTACGGAATAAATACACTGTGGCTGTATTAGTGGGTGACACAATATACCGACAATAATCATAATAAAATGAGAATATTGATCCTGTGATCATTTTCTTTCCGTGTGTGTGTTTGTGAAAATCTGCTAATGTGACCTAATGTATTTATACAGAGCGGTTCATGTGAGACCAAAGATGCTTCAGGGCTCCTGATGGGATGTTCTGAGCTGTAATGTATTTAATTGTAAATAAAGGATTAAATACACACAGAATAAGTGAACTGGTATTTAAAGAATTGATAATGAAGTAGATGGTCTGAAAGTGTTTGGCACATGGACTGTGAGGAGATCCACGAGCGAGAACAGTGATTTACTTCTCTCTTCAGAAGGCTTCAGCGAAACACATCCATCTAGTCAGTCAATAAGATTTAGTTTGGATCCCGAGGAAATTTTCATATTCATATTTCTAATATTTCATTATCACGGCTCCCGTCAGCAGAGTAATGACTGCAATAATAGCAATCGCTGTGTGAACGAATCTTTTTCAAGTGCAATATGAAATAGCTGTTTATGGAGTCATTAGCATCATAAGTGATATTAAATACGGAACGATTTTTCTTTCCACAAAAAAGAAGAACGATAACTTAGCCCGACAGACTTTAAATATGATCCTGTTATAAATTTGTTGGGTTGAGATTTGTGAAAATCTCAATTTGTCAGATTTCAAACTCTGTGACACAGAGGAGAACTTATGATTCATTCTGTTTTATTATCTCATATTGCAAAATAACTCACACGAGTTAGATGAGGTTAGACAATATGATCCATGGTGACATGTTTCCATTATTTAAACGATTCACACATGACGGTTTATTGCCATTTTTGGTCATAAAGAGGATTTAGTGGCCACTCTGTATTTAATGAACATAAAAATAAGGAAAAACATATTCTACACTTTTTAACAGTTATGAGCTTAAAACTGTGTGCAATCCTGCATTTGTTTACATGTTGTGGACTGTCACTTATTCATTCGGTTATCTGACTATTGAACAGTTACATGTGTCATTTCACATGTTATTTATTGCGTTTTATTTTGTGTTTTGATCAGAGTGATGTGTCGTGTCATTGATGAGCAGCACATGTACATTTTATGTGTTGTATGATTATCAAAATCTCGATCGCAATCACAGTTATGAAACGTAAACTTAAGTGCTGCTGTTAAATGAAGAAGCGACGCATTCATCATAAATATTCTGCGATATTACCCAAACGTAAGCATTTGAGAAGTCCTGTGAGCTGAACACCTGACAGCGGTGAGAATTAACATGTGGAAGAATATTTGTCAGGCACATTAACTCACTGTGGGGTTTCTATTGTGTGTGGAGGGCGGCCTTCAAACCCCCCCCCCCACATTCTCTTTGACTCTCTTTTAGGACACTCTGTGTAGGAGGCTATGTGGGATTCCCATACAAGCGCTCCAAAAGCACATAGGAACCTGCTTCTGCCGGTCGACAGGCCAGAATGCCCGCTCTTAGCGGAATCCAGCGTCCCGGGACAAAGAGCGAGCGGTGAGTCTCAGAGAGAGAGAGAGAGAGCGTGGGCTGGAGGATGGCCCGGGGTCTTCTGGAGCTTGACTGCAGGCTCGTCGATACTTTTCAAAGCCTGAGACTCGAGCCAGGTGAAAGAGGCGACAGCCGTCCTCCTACACACAGATTCCAGAGGACACCGGCCACACGCTCTCTCACAGACGTCAACTGTGACGCGCTGACTGAGGAACAGCCGCCAACTTTTAGGAAGTGCAGAGACGCAGGTTTAAAAGGGCCCGTGACAAGTGATGGGCTTTTGTGAAAGGTGTATGCGTGCCCGATAAAGCCATAAAGAAATACACTGGCAGCAGGGGACGTGTTGCAAATACTTTCAGGTTAAGATTAACCATCAGAAATATGAGGTGGATGACACGACACGCAACTTTTGAGGCGTTTGCAAGATGATTGGGATAAAACTGCAAACTACAGTACAGCAGAGAATTTATTTGATGAAAAAAGCATAGAAAAACTGAAAGGAAGCATTGAGTGGAGTTAAATCAATAATATTTTGTTGATCCTCTCTTGTGTGCTTTTTTGCCAAGCCTCCTTAAATTCTTCTTAAAGATGAACTTTAGTTTTCATTCTAAACACAACCACTCTTAAACACACAATCTTTAAGTATATGTGACCCTGGACAACAAAACCAGTCTGAAGAGTCAATTTTTCGAAATTGGGATCTTTTACATAATCTGGAAGCTGAATAAATAAGATTTCTATTGATGTATGAGTCAATATTTGGCTGAGATACAGGAATCTGGGAGTGCAAAAAAAATGTAAATATTGAGAAAATGGCTTGTGAAGTTGTTAAGCAGAGGCACTCAAGCAGACCGTCCACAGAGATAAAGTTTTTATATATTTAAGGTAGGACTTTTACAATATATCTTCATGGAACATGATCTTTAATTCATATCCTAATGATCGATAATTTTGACCCATACAGTGTATTTTTGTCTTTTACTGAAAATGTTCCAGTGATGCTTAAAACACATATTTACAAATTTCCAGTTCATCGTCTTCACTTTTAGATGCTACAACTGTTTATATTTCATGCATGGTGTTGAGCATGTAAATGATAAAGATATTGTGATTAGTCATAAATGTTTTAACAAAGGATTTCAGCTGTGGGGTAAAGTGTGTGGAATGGTTTGGGGTAAGTTGTGCCAGTGGCTCAACTAACAGGTTTTTGTAAGATATCACAGTCAAAAATGAAAGTATTATTCATGGCCTGTGATAACTGATTATAACTTCAGTCCAGGACATTATAATATATGATTTTCATCTAATGGCCTTCTCACAAAAAGGACAACAAGTGAAAAACATTTCCAACTCGCTCCTCAGTTATTCCAAATAGTACAGAACTACACTTCATTTCATGTTTATTTTAATAAAGGTGTTCAGTTGTCGTTATTTCACATTGTTCATTCATTCTCTGATGCATATTCATGACAGTTCGAATGTAGAAAGTTGAAGAAAGTGAAAAATCCCTCGACACTGAAAAGTGATGTTGAGTGCACTGCATTGTGGGAAAGGATGATTCCAGTCAGTGTGTTCTGTATTAAAGGTCATCTGTGTGTACGGTTTACAGCATACGTTACATATCCTCATAATGTGGTCCGTGTTTCACCTGTGGTGCTTCAGAACATTTGATCTGCTTCATGTGAGGGTCGCAGCACACAGTATGCCGTAGTGCACGTGAAACACGTTCACAATGAAGCTCACACATACACGGCAGTTTGCAGAAAATGAAGCTTTGAAGGAGAAAAGCAGGCTAACTTTGCACCTCAGAGTGAAACACAAGGACGTCTTTGTTCTAACGGCCTGCTGTACATGAACGGCCATCATTTTATTTTTCAATGAGTTATGACTGGATTCACATTGGACTGTTGTCTCAGTGGACACCCACGGCGAGCGAGAATGATCTTCTGTCTTCTGATACACAAATCACAACGTGCTTTGCAATCTCTTAAATATGGAATATTTAATATCACACAGGCCTGGTTTCACACACAAGGTTTAGAGTGATAGTTCATCCAAAAATGAAAATTCTGTCATTTACTCACCCTCAGGTTATTTCAAACCTATATACATTTCTTTCTTCCAATGAACACAAAGAAAGATGTTTGTAAGAATGTTAGTAATTTTCAGTTCTGGGACATCGTCCACTACCATAGTAGGAAATAAAATATAGTATATTTGTTGTGTTGAACACATAATGAGATATTTGAAGAACTTGTGAACACAAAGAGTTGTCGAGCATCTTTGGCTATCTTGTAATTCTTCCTACCGTGGGAGTCGATGATGTCATGGAACTGAAAATGACTAACATTTTTTATACAGGTATGAAATTACATGAACATCAGTGAATGATAACAGAATTTTCATTTTTGGATGAACTATCACTTTAAGGCCAGTCCCAGACTTAAATGAATATTTTGAGCTGTCTCAACTGAAAATAACTTACCCTAACATATCTTTAAATATGTCTGTGCCATTGTTTTGTCTAAAGGTGCACACAAGTAATGTTTCTTTCTAAAACATTTTTATAATAGTGACTTAAATGTCCTTATCTAACTAAAGCATGTGGCTTAAGCTGGGCCTTGTCTGTGAAATCGGGCCACAGTAGTTTGAATGATCACGTTTTGATTTGTGAACATATTTATTATAAACAAATGTCTAAAAAGTTATTTTCTACACAGACATCATGCCAAATAAAACAAAGAATGTTGCATATACTGTCACTTTATTAACTTAGGTGTGTTTTTATCAAGATTAAAGAAGGAGCAAACAGAGACTTGTGTTTCTTTCATTTGTCTGTAACCTGCATTAATACTGTATGTTTGTAGGAGAAAATTCTGTGTTGAATTGTCAGATAAATGAAAGATAACTGAGATCTCCACAGCTCTGTGTCAGACCTCGTGAGCTCCTCTACAGACGCCGTTTTCATGTGTTCCGCTGGATGACAATCTTGCAACCTATTAAGAGTGTGTGCTGAGTGGCAGCATCACATGTATTCACTGTGGACAAAACAATCCCAGAATTCCCTGCGTTGGGCTCCGTGAAAAATAATACAAGATGAAGGATTAAACAGAATTCAAAATCTATATTTACGAAAGGATGTAACCAATGGCAATGGTGAGATATTCCTCTGAACGTTTTTATGTCATTTAAATGTAAACACAGTTGTTCTGAACTGACGTGAACTGAAGCATGAAAAATCTGTTCAAAGATTCTTGTGTGAAATGTGCCTGAAGCCCAGAATAATTTTAGTGTACATCAGGACTGATCATGAATATGTGTCTCCACTGTTCTCTGATAGTATAATTGAAGAGCATTTGGATAAAGCAAGTGGCACTTGACAACAAAAACAAAGTACTCCAGCGGATGATGTCATCAGGCTAAATAGTGCACACTTCTGAACACGCAATGATGCTGTGTAAGGAATTTACAACCGATAGACAGAAAGAGACACAACATGTCATCTTTCTTCTACAGTTGCCCTATCATTTCATTTGAAATATGATGATTTTTTGTGATGAACAGTCGGGAACACACACCACATTAAAACCACGGCCATACTTGTGGTCATATAGTGTGTTTGTGGGACATAATGACACATGAATGACAGCCTCTTTATGTTGCATTAACATTGAGTCTAGTCAAACAAACAGAAATGATTTAATATCCACCACAATGTCTCATCATTCTTGCAGTTTAATTTCTTGACAGGATGTATTTGATATATGATGCACTTTAATAGACACACGGTGGCATCCCTTTCTACTACAAACATGCTTGCTACACTTTAATCATGGCAACTACAAATGATCCTTTTATATATATAGTTTTATAACAGTAGCCTAACCATAACTTAACCATTTAGTAAGATGTTATAAAAGAGGTGGAGCCAAAGGCTGTTTTTTAAGGATGTCCTATGAAATGCTGACGATATCAGTGTGACGTTTTTAAGGTATTGACTTTCAGCAGCCTATTTTTGTTAAAAATCTATTTTTTTATTTAATTAATTATTTTCGTCTTTATCATCATTTTCGGTTTGCGTTTTTCTGATACTATCGTGGTATTTCTATAATACACATACATTCGATATCAAATACATTTCTGTAGCGTTTTTCACATTTTTTCACAAAGAACAAACACAACACA
>CM056460.1:527389-549889 GCA_029783895.1 Triplophysa bombifrons | reverse complement strand
GACATTTCCTTCACTTGAAGCGTGACAGAGGAGCAGTCGAGATATGAGTGGGGGAAGGAGGTCCGACACTTTAATGGGTTTGTCGGGTAGGCATCCTCTGTGTTTGAGAAAATATAATATTAAATACATAAACATACTTAAACTATATGATCTAGATGTTTCTTACTTGCAGATATGAAGCTTTTGTGCACAGTGACCTACAGTGAGTCTGCGTGTCCGCTCACACGCACATGAACTTTTCCCTTCGTCAATTTGCAGTCGCGTTCCAAAGGTTGAGGTTTCGGGGGAAACGTCAGTACCTCTGCACGCCCCTGTTAAGAACCACTGGTTTAGATGAATTCATCATCATCATAATAATATTTATGTTTATATGCTTTCCTACTTGTAAGTCACTTTGAATAAATGTAATCTAGTAAGATGTGTTGTCCGTCAGGCCCATCAACAGTGCAGGAAAGCAGACCGTCTGCTGGCCGCTGGGAAGTTTGAAGATGCCATCTCCTGCCACAGAAAAGCAGCAGGTTTGTGTTCTCAGCTGTGTCCTTCTACTGCTGTAGGCTACGTTTAATTTGCTTGATGAGTGATGAATAGATTGCTACCTGTGTCTGATGTGTGTTTTCTCCATACCACAGAACTTCTCAAAGAAGCCATGAAGCTCACAGAGTGTGAACAGGTACACACAGATGACACAAAACTTTTTTGGCCAAACTTGTATAATTAGACATTTGTGAAAGCCAGTAGAATCAGTAGCACTCATTTCTTCTTTGTTGAAATGTTTTACACATGATGTTTGGTCTGCGCAGGCTCGCTTGTCTCTGGAGCTGCAGCGAGACAGTCACGTGAAACAGCAGAGATTGATCGAGGAGCGCTGGAAAAGAGCCAGACGAGAGAACAAGCCCAGAATCCTGCAGCACGTCTCCTCAGAGCACACACCTCGCCTGCACCCGCAGCCGTCCGCTGATGCCGCGCAGTCCTCCGATCGCGAGTACGACACCTGGCTGTACCTCCTGAAGAACAAAGATGCCGCCCCGGAGCCGTGCCCGGGCAGCAAAGCCCAGAAAGATGACAAAACACGCCTGGAGGAGCAGCAGACCACCATTGAGGACCTGCGCAAGCTGGTGGACGGCCTGGTGTGCGAGAACGAGCGTCTGAAACGGGAGAACGAGCGTCTGGAAGCCGAGAACGTGCGGATCAAGAAGGAGCCCTACGCACACTTGGTGGACAGGTCGGAGGTTTGGGTTCTTCCGCAGCCAACAGAGGAACGCAAGGCCAAGGACATACCCATCCCCCAGCTTCCCCCGCTGGAGATGCCCACTCAGGAGATCCCTCTGGAAGACCTTCCCGCTCTGGAGCTTCCCGAGGACATCCAGCAAGTGCTGCAGGAGCTGCTGGACGGAGAGAAGCATTAGAAGAATCTGTCCGTCTGAACACGCTGCACGTTTGGTTTGCTGGTTTAAGTGGCGCCGCCCTATAGGTACTGTAGCCAATGACATAAGCAAACAGAGCTCTGAAGTATGTGTGCCTTTTTTTCAATGTTTCTAACGTGCTTTTGTTATGAAGTTGAAGTGGAAAGCGACGGTGGAGACTGCGGCTGAACTGCACTTCTTTACCGTCACATGATGATAATATTCCACTTCCACCTTTATCAGCAGGTCAACCTGCCCCGTTCTGACTGAGAAACAAAGTTAACCTCCCCCAGATGCAGGGGACGGTGAACACTGTGAACTACATGCAGACTGTGTGTGTGTGTGTGTGTGTGTGTGTTTTGTGACCTGTGGATTAGCACGTGCTGTGGTAGGTGTGTTATGCACATGAACGCGCAGCTTCAGTTCTCTGTATCAGCACCACAGATTTATGGCATCGAGGAATCGGGCATCAATGCAGTTAGCTATGCGTTCTGTTCTACACACAGATAACCACCTTGCGGTCGTACACACTTGTTTTGCCTTATTGCAGAAGTCCAGTAGACGCTCATGATGTCATCTCTAGAAACCCTGCCTGGATGATTCTTCACACGTTGGCTTTGTAGCAACTATAAAACCACAAGCGTGTGCGCTAATGTTTGATGATTATTTCTGTAGGATGAGGGGCTTCAGGACTGAACTATTTCATGATCAATCTATCAGGACCAGAGAGTGAGAATTATAAGCAATAATAATCACACACACAGTGTCAGTTCCCAGCAGTGGCATTTTAGTTCTCTCCATTCTCTTTAATTCTTTGTCTTGTCATTGCTTGTCCTGCTCATCTTTGTTTTCACGTTGAGTCTGAGATTTTGTGGTAGTGCAGCCAAAGATCAAACTCTGTGTCGGCGTGATGAGAACATGTCCTGAACTGTCTGGATGTTTTTTTAAGCTTAATTTGTACTGTAATCAATGGAGGATTGTCTGTATCAGGATGTTAATGTGTTCAGGTGACAGACCGCACAATCATACCACATCTAACAGTAAAGCAGGTTCACTCGTCACACGGACTAACGGCGAATGGAAAACGAGAGCTTTTTAATGCAACGCAGAAAACTGTTGAATATTGGCTTGTATTTGTGTTATAAAGAGGGAACCAAATCAGATTTTGCTTTTATTATTATTATTTTTATTTCAATGTTCAATTACTGGTTTACCACAGTAATCAGGGTGCATCAGATATTATTTCTTTTTATAATTTTTGTTTCGTCTGATGTAAAAATCATGAAGTGTTTTGATGCATGGATGACTGTACTAGATGTAAGTATATGATTGAGATGTAAAAAAAAAAGAGTTTGTGTTGGTGAGTTTTGATGAGCATTAAAAATGAATGAACATGTGGAAGCTTTAGATCTGTTTGTTGAGCCTTTATTACACTCTTATCATGATGTCCCACTTCTGACATCGGATACAACCGTCACCACTAGTCAGTTCTCTATTAAAGCACCAAACTACTTGTTGGACATAAACAGCGCACAGTTCAGCTAATAAATATATTACTGTGGAATAACTGTTTATAATAATAATAAATGTAATTGTTGTTTTTAAGCATTAGTGTCTTGTATGATATTGCTGTTGTTTTGGGACAGCCTGATACAGAAGGAGTTCATGTGTAGGTTAAAGTGTAAATAAGAGTCATCACTTTGTAATTTTATATCACACTAGATCGTCATCATTTGACATTGGTGTGAAAATTCTAATTCTTACAGCAGCTCAACAGCGTCATCTAGTGTTCAGTCTGTAAATGACACTTAACACATCCTCTAACGCTGCACGTATCATGCATGATTCTTCTTTTGAGGCGATTTATTTTAGAGGCTGTTTAGAGCATGTCTGATTTTGTTTCTGCTTTTGAGCTCTCATGACACTTTCCGTGATATATCTGTGAATAATAGAAAGTTAACGAATACAATTAAACATTCCATAAGTGACCTCATGACACAGACCAGTTCAGTCTTTACGTGTTCATGAGTCTAATGAGAGAGCTCAGTATCACTGCTGTTCATTCTGTCTGAATGATCAAACCCACACATGTGTCCTGAACTCAAAACACAACAGTGTCTGTGTGTTTGTCCTCTGTTGATGTCATACATCCATCTGAAAGTTGATAAACTGAGTCTGATGTAGAACACCATCGGTTTGTTAGGATGTGGAGGCGATGACACGTTTGATTCTTTGAACTCCGTGCTCTTAGCAGAGGATTGAACTGATTTGATATAAAAGATGGAGTTTGCACGGATGTGATTTGGTCCTGCCACTACAACAAAACGACTGGCGGTGTATGACACTACTGTATCTTTTTTTTGCGTTTCAGCTTGACAATAAGGCAAAGGCAGACAGTTCTTTAATAAATCCATTTTAATGGAAAATGTAAAACCCCTTTGAACTTCAATGTACAAAGCATGTAACACTTGCACTTTAAAATTTGAAATCGAAGCAAGCCATGTCTTAAAAAAATACATCAGTGAATGTATATATGTATATATTTACACAGCATAGTAAGATATCCTTTTTTTCACTGAACTTCAAAAGTTCACCATAGTAAATCTGAACATAAAAAGGAGAAATGAGAGTTTTCTTAAATAAATTACAACTTTTTTGTTAATGTCTCCATTTTTACAGTGAATATTTCTTAATAAAATGCTGAAGTGTGTTTTTCTTTCTTTACATAATAGAACTGTACAATGTTTACAATTGTCTGGCAGTTCGTTTTCTCAAAAGACATATGGCATGAGCACATGAGACGGCTGATCTCTCACAGTAATTTCAAAGTAGCGAGCGCATCACAAATCCATTAGCAAACTGTACAAGTCACATTTACATTTGATCTGGATCAGAGCGCAGAGCTCCAAAAAATAAATATGATTCTCCACTGAAACTGTACAGTATGAAAGAACAAACAAGGGCAACAAACAAATAGACAAAGGAATACTGGGACAGATGGGGCGCTGTCGGATAATCTTCAGGTGTGCTGCGTGTGGATCACAGTCATACTGCTATGGTGTTTCAGTAACGAATAAATACAGTTTCCCGCTGTCATCTCTGCTTGGCACTGGAGGTTGGTCGTGTGAGCGTAGTGTGCATATATTTGGGGTAAGTGTTCCCGGGCCTTCCCGGTGTCATGAGTTCACCTCCTCTCCCTCCTCCTCCTCCTCCGCACAGCACCTCTTTAATACTGCGACTGCATTCTTCACGCAGTGGTAAAAGATGTTCTTGACCTGACAGAGAGAGAGAGAGAGAGAGAGGGACGGGAGGCTGTTAGTTAACTCAGAAAGAGTTAAAGCAACACTTCAAGCATCCTCACGTAGAAGACAATCCCAGCCGAGGCGAGAGAAAATTGCTGGAATACTAAAATACTAAAAGTGAATACAAAAGTAACTGACAGTGAGCTAGCAGACGGTGTGCTTTGAGTTCATTTTACAATATCTGCTTTCGACGCCCTCTCAGGTTCAATTAAACTATCAAAATATGAGGTGGATGATATATTTGACCTGTGTAATCTTTTTTGTTTTACTTGTATAACTTGAAACATTTTGAATATAAGCAAAACATTTAATGTTTTGTAAAAATGAAAATGTTAAAATGCACTATATAATAAAGTTGAGATGATAGAAAATGCACAAATAACTAAAGAAAGTTAAGGGTTTGGTTTGACATAAAGTTTGATCAGTTATTAATAATCAGTTGTTCTCCTGTCTACTAATAATCTTTGCTCATGTGTTATTTCCCAAAGCTCCTCAAATCCTTTTCAAACAACACAAAACATCTTGAATCATATATTTGAAAAAAGAGGGAAGACGTCACTTTTGGCGGCCACTGAATTTGTGATCCAGATGTTTGTGTGTGTGTGAACGGTACCTGCAGCTTATCTTCATAGTTGATTTCCTCTTTTGAGGACCTCAGTTCCTGGGTTAAGTGGAATGAATGCACCACATGCTCCGGGGAGACAAAGTCATTGATGACCTGGACACAGCTGTGAAGATTCTGCACCTGTACAGACGGACACACAGCAGTTCATTCATTGCTGATGTCAATCACACTGTTCCTCTCTGAATGAAAAGGGTGTTTCGTGTTCTGACAGTAAAAAATCACAATACATGAGAACAGACCGAGCTTTGTATGAATTAATAATGCACATATATACGCCTCAGAATGAAACACTGATCATGATTTGAGCATGTGAGAGGACACCTGCTGCAGAGCTCCAGCAGGAATCAGAACCGAATCTCCCAGAAACTGCACCACGGTCCAGCCCTGAACGCCGTGTTCGTCCAGCAGTCGCTGACGCAGCTTACGGCTCAAGTAGCAGCCGGGCTCACGGATCGGGTCATGATCTACCGGTATCTCCAAATCCTGCTCTTTCGCCACCTGTCAATCAAAGAAAACACACACATTGAGCTGAAAGAAACAATACAACGTGGTGTCAGGTTTAATGTCACAGGTTCTAGTGTGACGTGATAGAGCGTGACTTGATTTCAGTGAATGACTTTATTTTCGGTCTGTTCCTCATCCGTCACGGGTGCTTTGAACACAAGAGAACTGTAGGTGAAGGCTTGACAGCTCTTAACTGTGTTTTCTTTTCAACAGAAGCTTGGACTGAGTAACAACTCTGGGACTTTTCCCACATGACAACATAAACCTCCACATAAAACTGATTACATTCCTCCTGTAAAACTTCTACTGGAACACCAGAGGTTTAATGAGGACACACTCGCTCAGACACACAGAGAGAGAGAGAGAGAGAGAGAGAGAGATGATTCACTGTATTATTTCTGGACGGGAGGAGAGATCAAATGGAAATCACCTTGTGCAGAAACTCTTTAATCTTCTCGCTGTCTTTGCTGGTGTAGATGTGCCACAAGGCTCCAGGAGTCTCGCTCGAGTCCTTTAATCTTTTCTTTACGTTGTCGTCCAGATCTTCCTCCTCTAACCTCTTCAGTACTCCTGTGTGTATGATACAAACACACAAACACATGTAGTCATGTGTGTGTGTTTGTGTGTGTGTGTAACATTCAGCACCCCAAAAATTGTCCAGTGAAAGGTCACATAGACCATTCTTCATCATCAGAGATCATGAAACACATTATTTTATACAACTTTTGTGTTATATTTCATTCTGCTGTATATAGCACATTTCTTCTACTACAATCGTCTATTATTTTTTCTTTTTACTTGTACATATTTAAACACACATAGCTTTACTCTCTATATCTTTATCTTATGTTTATTGTATTGTATTTCTTATTTATTTTATACCCATTGGCCCTTATTTAACTCATCTGTGTACTGTATTGTGTTACGGTCTCTGTACTGTTGTTGCTGATTCTGTGAACTGGATGCTCCTGTCACCAAAACAAATTCCTTGTATGTGCAAACATACTCGGCAATAAAGCTCTTTCTGATTCTGATTGTATTTCACAATATTAATTGTGTGTTTCATCGTGTGTTTTTTGCCGTGTCAGGGCAGGTGTGTGTGTGTGTCAAGTCTCTTCTTCCACTCCAGTGTGTTCGGTGAGCAAACGTCTGTGTTGACTGTAGTTGATCTCACCTGTCTTTGAGAGGACACCGTTGCCTTTGGCCACGCCCACATAAACCAGCACGCTGATGATGTCAGACACCTCCATGTGCAGGTTAGCAGTGCCAAAGTCTTGCTCCTGAGAGGCTGCGACACCTGTCACATGAGTCACACATGTTTTCAGTGAGAGTTCTCTTAAAGGAACAGTTCACACAAAAATGGAAAAAATTCTAGTTGTTTTATGCTGTCAAAACACACAGGACAACTAGTCACAAGACACGTGACAGACAGTTAAGTTGACGGAATGTTAACATATTTGAATTTAGGAATGTTAGGAAAGAGTGAATTGGATTACAAGTTGTGTGTGTTTTTGTGTTTGTTTGTTTGTTTGTGTGTGTGTGTGTGTGTTTGTTTGTTCATGTGACTGCGTGTTCGTGTGAGTGTTTTTGTGTGTGTGTGTGTGTTTGTTTGTTTTTGAGTGTGTGGTTTTGCATGTGTGTGTTTGTGTGAATGTGTATTTGTGTGTGTGTGTGAGTGTTTGTGTGTGTACCGTAAGCGCAGCACAGGCGAGGGCCCAGGTCCGGCCGGACAAAGAAAGAGGGCAGATGAGAGGCCAGGTTGAGGTTTCCCTCAGGATCTGAATACTCCGGCATTGGGAGATTCTTCATGAGGTCATCATACCTACACACACATCAGCAGTGATTTAACACACACACACCTGTCTGGTTTCTGAGTCAATAAAACCTTGCTTTGATCCATCTGGAGTTCATGTGTTGATTTGTCTAAAGTGCTCATGTCATGTCAGGAACAGGATCATGTTCTCACATTTGAAGGATGTATCATAAACAGACGAATCAATGACACTTGTGTACAGATGTAAAGGTCAGTCACGTGTTGTGAGAAATTAAAGTGTGATGAGAGGTTTATTTCAGGCACCTGGAGGGCATGAGAGCCATAAACTCCTCTCCTGACGGCCAGTCCTTCAGACGATACACAACACTCTCCCCGTCTTTAGATTTGGGCCGTTCTGTGAAGATCATGAAGAGTATAAATAAACCTACTGCAGTCAACAGGACGTACAGTCACTTCCATGAAAGCATCACTCACTTGTCAGGTCCTCGAAACCATCCCAGAATTCCTTGATGCCCGAGTTGGCCATCACTCCATCCTTACAGTTCAAGAGATCTCCCTGATGGTCAGCAAACTCCTGGTTGAAGGACTCGGCTTTCCACAGACTGCTGTTGAGCTTCTTGTGTACTCCAGACACCAGCACGGGCTACACAAACACAACACACACGAGAGATTCAGCTGCCATCAATGACAACCTCTTTATAAAGGTCAGCAAGTGTTGACTGAACACCCTGAGAGGTCCAGGAGCTGGAGCAGAACAGATGGACGTACACACCTGAGCGTGTCTCCAGCACTCTCGGAAGAGTTTCCAGTTGTTGGTGTTGCAATGATCTTTCAGCCAAAGGAGTCTGCGCTCGTGAAGCCAGCAGTGAGGGATGTCTGCGTACACATCGGAACATTTCTTCTTCTCTGCTTTAACCTCGTCCACAGGCTCGAGCTTCAGGTTCAGCTTACTGCCGCGGCCCGCCGGGATCTTGTTCTCCACCACAGAGGCGATGATGTCATCCAGGATGTTGGGCATGCTGCGGCCGCTCTTCACAATCTGACAGCATCAATAAAACAGGAAGATTCTTTGTCATTGTCAGTAATACAGTACAAGATCGGAACTTTGAGACCCTCAGAGTTTCTTCTTTTTCTTTCCATTTGGGCCTCTCGTCCACACAGAGACGGTGTTTTTGTCAACCATAAAAAAACGCACTCGAGAGTGGATACATCTGAAAACGCCAGTTTTGCGTTGTAGTGTCGATGAGGAAAACGGAGCGGTTTAAAATCAATGACGTGTTTTCTGTGTGTTCCGTAGTTGTTACGGCTGCTCTCCTGTTTGATAGCATTAATGTCAGTTCATGCATACTTAAGATCGCATTTTAGGAGAGGGAATGTTTCATTTGTACTTTCGCAACATCTCTACTATTGTCCGTCTATTTAAAGAAACTGTGTCTTTGCTCCACATCGCTGCGACATAATAAGGCAGAAAGTAAATAATCACCTGACAGAAATGACACATGCTGACGTGTCTGATGTTTTACTTATGCACAGTACATGGATGTGAGTGTTTTCAGATGTTTCAATGTGGAGGGGCAGTGTTTGGGAAACGTTTGAAAACACTAGTGTGGACGAAGAGTGTTTTAAAAAACCAAAACTCTACAGAAACACACTAGAACGAAAACACACTAGTGTAGACAGAGTCTAAATCATTTGTTTGTTGTAAGCCAGCATCTTTAACTATAAGTTACCAAATGAACAGTCAATAATGACCCTACTGACTGAAACTAAACGGGTCATGTGATCAGAGACATCAGAGTTTCTCTCGTCTTATATTGTAGGCTAAAAGGTTGTTCAGTAGTTTCTGGTGTACACATGTTGTGGTCTGACCTGTGATGCAGTGGAGTAGACGGGTGCGAATGCGATGCCGGCATCCGTTGAGCCCATGCGCAGTTTTCCAGCGGTGGTGGTGAGGAGATCACGCAGGGTTGAGCCCGGCTCCAGAGGTGATGCTTTAGTGTGTAGAGACTCTAAAGCGTCTGTCTGCTCCTTCTCCTCTTTTATCTTCCCTACACATGACTCCTTATTCTCTAAAGGACACAAACACAACACGTCACACATTTACAGAACATTCACTGGGAAATGAGGATGAAATGGTAAGATGTCATGTTATTAGTGCTGTTTACTCAGTGTATAGCAATAATAATAATAATATAAAAAAAATATATATATGTTAGATTTATATAGTGCCTTACCCAGGCCCAAAGATGCTTTACAAGGGACACCAATTCAACAATCAATCATCTCAAAATAACAGATAAATAACAAAGAGACATTTGCCCAATCTAAATACACAATGCAACAGATAGTATTCAATACGTTTGAGTGATATCCAGGTTAGAAAAGGAAGAATAGACATTATAACTGATAGTGTTGAGTGTAAAACAATGTTTTGAGTTGTGAATTAAATTCACTTAAAGTGGTAGTTGTTCTGAGTGTTAAGTTTGGGTGGTGTGACAGAAAAAGACCTGCGGCCCATTGAAGATAAACAGAACCTGGGCACACATAGAAGTTCAGAACTGGAAGACCGTAGTGAGCGAGAGAGAATATACGGAGAGAGTAGGTTGAAAAAATAGGAAGAAGCAAAGCCATTGAGTGCCTTAAAAGTGAGCAGAAGAGTTTTGTATTTTGTAAGTTAGTATTCTGCCAGCAGAATTGTGAATGTACTGCAAGCAGGAGATTGAGTGAGCTGGTAAACCAGAAACAATTGTGTTACAATAGTCAAAGCGTGACGTAATCAAGGCATGAACTAATGATTCCGCATCTTTTTTACTGATTAAAGGGCGAAGTTGCACAATTCGACGTAGCTGGAAAAAAATCTCTGGAGAGTTTATGGATGTAGGCATATAAGGTCACTGAAGGGTCTAGTGTGATACCTGAATAACTACAGTTTCCAATGGTAAAATAGAAGTAGCGTCAATGTTATGGCCAAGAACCTTAGTTTTATTTGAGAAATTAAAATTTCTGTTACCCAAGAAAATTAGACTGTAGGCTTTTAACTCACTGACACATGAAGATTATGAGGCCATTCGAGTGGATAGAATCTGGCTGACAAGCATTACATATTTGGATGTCATCCGCATAACAGTGGTAATAAAAACCATTGCGGCAAATTATTTTTGCCAAGTGGCTGAATGTAAATAATCAATAATAGCGGTCCGAGAACGGAACCCTGGGGAACACCTTGTTTGAATAGGACAGTGAGGAATTTGGAATTGTGCAAAGAGATGTAGAGCTGCCTATCAGTGAGATATGAGGAAAACCAGGATAATGCAGAGCCTGAGATGCCAAACTCTGCGAGGCAGGAAAGTAATATCTTATGAAAGACAGTACCAAAAGCTGAGGTCGAGTAATAGAGGAAAAGTAAGGCTAAATATCAATGACATTCTTTACAAGTCCAGTTTCGGTACTCTGCTGTGAGCGAAAACCAGACTGAGAAGTATCAAAAAGACTCTTGTGGGCTAGAAATGACTGCATCTGAAAGACGACAGTAAAGGTTTATGTATTTGACAAACCACATGTCTCAGCGAGCACCTTGTATGATAAAAATCCCATAACCAAGTGCTTTAATCTATGTTCTTACTTGTCTTCATCATAATGAAATGATCTGTCAGTTAATTACATACTGTAACACTGGCAGATAAATCAATGCATAGCAACCAGCCTGAATACCCTAGCAACCAGCTAACATCTTAAATGAGCTTGTTAAAGCACACATGCTGATAAAAATGAAAAGATGTCATACAGTCAAGTGTTAGTGTTGCAGAAAACACCACACACACACAGTGCGGTTGATCAGAGGACTGACGGTGTTTGAAGAGCTGACTGATGTTCACGTGAGCGAGGGCTTGAAGGTCTGGATAAACATGCGGTTAGGTGAGGTCTGTAACGTGAGGATTGTGGAATGCTGGACATCTGTCAAATGCGCTCACGCTTCCAGAGAAAAGAAAAGAAAACCTGACGGCGTACCCTTCTTTTCCTCACGGGACTTCTGCTCTGCCAGGTCGGCCAGGAAGTGCAGGGGTGACTGCGACTCTGGTGGGGTGAACTTGCTGTCGGCACTGGTGTCGCTGACCGGACTGCTCCCACCGTTAGCCTCCACCTTCACAGGAGAATTCTGCTGCCCTCCATCAGACTTACACACAGAGAACTTGTTGCTGTGATTCAGAACGTTCTGCAAAACCTGTGGAACGCGAGAGCGTGTTAGAAACAGCTCGGCGGTTTGAAGAAAGACTGGATTGTGTTCAACATTCCACAGAAGAACAGAACACGAACTTGTGTTTATACAGTCATTCCTCACACAACTCTGTCCATTGAAATATAATGATCTGCATCAACTCATGTTCATTGTCTGATTGGTCAGGAAGGATGGATTTATATCATTCAACAAAACACACCAACCAGTTACATTTAGTCAACAGATTTCATTGTGTAAATGATCACACACACCTGTGAGACGCCATTGGTGGAGGGCAGTTTGTTGAGAAGAGCGTTCTGTTTCCCCGTACACGAGCAGTGGGATTTAATGCTGTACTTCTCCCTGAGCATGTGCATAGTGTTCAGCAGATCTGTCAGAACTAACACACACACTACACACATCAAACACTCGCTCACAAACATAACACTGAAAGCATTTTGGCATTATGTTTCTGTCCGTACCAGTTCCAGGAATGATCTGTGTTGGCATCAGGTGCTTGTGATCGTGGGGTTGTCCCTTGACACACTTCAACCAGGCGTACAGCTCTTTGTCTGCAGAACACACACACACACGCTCAGAGAATGCTTGACATTTAAATACGACACATGAGCCGTCGCCGGCACACTCTCCTGCAAAAGAGACGAGCTGTTTGAGTTTGAGTGAACGTGGAGCTGTGAGCCTCGTGGGAAAAGACACACAGGTGTGATGTGACGCCTCCAGAGGATCAGTTAATGCCCTGGGGCTGGATCACAGAGAGGACCTTAATGACAACACACAGCAGAGCTGTCAATCAAAGCACTGGGCTTCAGGACATCAGACTCCCCCTCAGGCAAACGCACAGCTGGGGTTTATTCATAGACAAATATTTGCTCTGAGGAAATCATTTTCAGGGGCGGTTTATACTTGCGTAAGGACATATAACCAAACCTATAAAAGCTCAAAGTGTACAGAGTGCGTGTGTACAACACATCATTTCAATCAATTCCGGATGATTCTGTCAATTGAAATGATATTATAAACCCGCAGAAGAAAAGTAAGACATGATAAACCCTGTGATTAGTGTTCAGCATACAGAAGAAAGTGAGATGAAAGCGCATCAGTACAGGATTGAAGCGGCTGAATGTGATGATGACCACTGACCTTTGGAGCTCTTCTTCTCTTTGGCCTTGTAACAGTCCAAACACACCACAAATCCACATTTTTGGCAGACCCAGTGAATGTTAAACAACGTGGCTTCACACGCGTCACAGCTCTCTCTCACCCCGCTCACCGCTCGCTTCCACGCGATCTTGACTGCAGAGCAAAACAAACACAACATTCAGAACATGTCTGCGTTTCATTCTGTGGATCACACTGTGATGATGATGATGATGATGATGATGACATCATCTTCAGTATTGTGCTGTCAAGTCCTTTCTGCTCTGTCAACTAACAGCTCATTCTGATTTAAAATCATGTGTGTGTGTATAATGTAATGGGGTTTCTCATGATCACACACCGTCTTTCTTGATCCACGTGGCCGCTGTGTTCTCAGTCATGACCAGCTGACAGAACTTGTCACCGATGTAGCTGAGGATGTATTTGGAGGTGTCCAGATCCAGAGTGTTTTCTTCATAAGTATCTGAAGCCCAGAGACTGAGAGCCTCTTCATCATACTGATCAGGAGACGAGAAGCCATCGATCCGGATCACTCCGTTCTTACTGTAAGAGAGGCTGGAGAGAGAGAGAGAGCAGTTAAGACTTCATGAAGTGAGATGTGACAACATAATGAGTGTTCACACACACACACACACAGATGCCCGTACACACCGGCGGAAGTGATAGAAGCGACAGAAGACGGGCGAGTGGGCAGGCTCTTCTCCTTTCTTTGTGCGGATGGCTCGACACTCTCGACACTTCTGTAAGTTGGATCCGATCTCTGAACACGAGTCATCCTGCAGGAAGGATTCACCCGTCTGCTTTAACTTCTTCACCTTCCTCCAGTCCTTCAGCACTGACCGTGGAATACCATCTGAACACACAGACAGAACACGCATGACTTCACCTCACAAAAAACACATTAACTCATGTTTAACATGACATCATTCAATGAAAGAGAGAGAGTTCTGCAGAAGTTAATGTTGAAATCACACTCAAGGACTGCAGACCTGAAGCTAGAGTTCAATAATGAATCACATCCAGAATAAACGTTTGTGTTTAGAATAATTGTATATTTATTTTGTATTAACAAACACATATGTATATAGTTAGGAATAGTTTGCATGTACTATATGTTATTTTAATTTTTTTATTAGACGGCTTGTTTGAATGCTTGATTCTGATTGGCCAGCAGTCACGACATTTGCATGTTTGTCAGTCCTAGATAACAAACTCTAAAAACTAATAACACCTGGTAATCCTGGACGCAGCAAATAGATTTTGACAGGTTTTTTCAGACAATTTAAATGTAAATATGTCTTTTGATTACATATATGACATTATATTTACAAATGATTAAACAAAATTGCATATTCATGACATCTGAATGTCGTTTCTTACCTTAAAACCAAAACTTAACTTATTCTGCAGGTCTGAATTCGGTAAAAATTAGCTAATAAAATATTTCACATTTCATGTCCAGTTTTTTTCTCATGTGGCAAGTAGCCGTATAATAATCTGGATAATGTACAAGTAGCCGGCTGTTATCCAGCAATAAGCCCCTTCAGTGTGATACATATGTGATACAGTGTGACATATTTCTGCCATAACAACCGGCTGCCTGTACATTATCCCTAACATATATATGTATTTCCTTATTTATACAATAATTCTTTGTGGTTCTTGAATCTGATGAGAGCCATGCAACATTCCATCAGTATCACCACGGGAACCGCTTCACCATTTATATCACTCCCTCACTAAACTAAGTCAGGCTTATGAAACTAAGTAAAACACACAATTCACAGCTGTTACAGTAGGTGGCGGTATGCTTCTGAACAAGTTGGTTGTGACCCGCCACATAAACAGAGAGAGTAAACAAGCGCATGTTCACATTAAAAACAATGGAAAGTGTCATGGTGAAATGAGATTAACAGACTGTCGGTGGGTTGACCTTTACAGTCTCTGTTTCTTTCATTCACACACACGTCCAGACTTGTTATTTCTCACTAATAACTTCACTGAAGCACCACTGCGCATATTTTAAAAGACATGAAGGTTTGGAATTAGTAACAGAGGTTTGTTTAACTGTTATGCTGTGCTGGAATTCGTGGTGGGAGAAAGTAGTTCCCAATTCGATTAAAAAACCAGTGGGTTTAAAGACACTCTGATGTTGTTTCAGATTATCTACACACTTGTGCCATTGAACTGTGTATAAATACAATATCGCTCTCGTAGTCGTGTGAGAGAGCTCTATATTAGCAGCTGTGTCCTGTACTCGACCTCCGGCTGCTGTCTCTGACCTGATCACAGCCAAGCTGACTCTCCTACAGGTGTTGCATTAGTGAGTGTATGTGTTCATCAAATCATATTTATAAATATATTATAATACACAGTCAGGCATATATTACTATAAACATAAATGTTTACTCTGGATGCCATTAATTGTAGAACAGCCCTCACCCCGAGGCATTTAATAAGAAAGTTCCAAGTGCTGCTAGAGCTTTCCTGTAGCTCAGTGGTAAGAGCATTGTGTTAACAACGCAAGGTTGTGGGTTCGATCCCAGGGGATTGCCCATACCTATGTATAAATGTATAGGATATTGCAATGTAAGTCGCTTTGGATAAAAACATCTGCCAAATGCATAAATGTAATGCTTCTGTATAATCATGAACAATCCAAAAGGCTAAGACTGTCCTCCAGATGTTTTTCCACGTCATCCAACAGAAATCTCTAAAACGCTGCAAACCTTCCAATGACCCCAAAGTCAACATGAAGTAGAATTCAGAACTCATTAGACTTCCATAACGTCACACGTTTGAGTGAAATACAATATTTAACCCAAGAAAAGACTGAATGATGAAAAGTCCTGAGCTGAAAGAGGTTACATCACCATCATCACATGGTGTAGGGAGGGTTACCAAGAACCAGTACTTTTTTTGGGTGGATATCAGAGTATGGATAAGCTTCATGACAAACAATACTGTTATTGAAACTTGTGTTGTTTTATCTCTGTGTAATCAGCTGCCTGTCATTTTCCATCAGAATGGCCGAAGTTTGCTCATCATATGTGTGATATCTAGGGCCATATGATTTCTGCAATGTATCTGTAATCTGATCGTGTTTATGAGTGAAAGAGGGGCATGGTTGAGCTTGTGCAGCTCTCAGCGTCTGCGTTTCACAATGAGGAAGTCCTTTATTTGGAACAAGTTATAACATTGCTTTTAATAATTCGGCCAGGGAGTATAATTACTTACTTTAGAAAATTGAAGTAAATGTGCTAGTAAAATGATAAAAAATAGAACATATAATTGAAAAAAATATGACTTAAATTTATGTAGACCTAAAACCAGAAAGAAAAAATGAAGTACGGTCTAGCAGCCAAATAACCATAGTGATGTAAAGTAAACATGTTGAAGGACATTATGATGTGCTCCTCTGCACATGCTGAGAGCTGTAAGTGGTATGCTAAGGAACACACACCTTTTGTTATGTGACATTTTCTGTTTGCTCAGAAGCATTTCTTGAAATGTTTAACAGCTTTTCACATCATGTGTTTTTGCATCAAATTATAGAGCGTAGTATCAATAACAGTATTGATAAGTACCGGTATTGATAGGCAGTACCGATAACATATTAGCGATACACATCCCTATCATGGTGTATCCAAGTAGAAGTCATTCTAACATTACCAGCTGTTTACTGTCATTATATGTATTACATCAGCTATAAATGACATTCAGTTACTGTGATAACTGTTAAAAATGTCTGACTGGTCCATAATTTCAGGCCCAGGGGCCAAACTCTCTGAAGAGAACATGTGTTTGATTACAGATTAAAAAGGAACACTTTTTTTGGCAATGAAGAATATAAAAGAAGTAAACAGGGTCAATTCTGAATTCATCTAAAAGAAAGAGTTTGAGAGAGCAGCTGCTATTCACCTCCTGCAAACATGATGAAATGTATTTTTATTGGGACTTACTGGTGCTGGCCAGCTTAAGTTTGGTTTTTTCCTTGGCACTCCGGAAGATACAGTTCGTCTTCACCTCGTCATCGTCCTTCTCATTGTCTCCCTTTCTCTTCTGCATGTCGTTCTGCTTCTTTTTGTAGGTGGGTTTGGGTTGCCGTTTAGTCCTCTGCTCTAGCTTACTCTCGCTTGAGTCTGAGTCGTCTCCACTCTCCGAGGCCGATTCATACGAACGCTTGGGCACGCGCCGTGTCTTTCTGTCCTCGGGTGACAGCTTGTCCTCTTGTCCCTTGCCATCTTTGCTCAAGTCCACATCAGTGGAAGCAGATCCTGCGATCAGGCTAACGGTGCATGGCTTTATTAGCTCTGAAATGGCATTGGTGCCTTTCTCAGATTTGTTGGTGTTTTTGTCCTCCTCAGAGTGCCGTGTGAGCCAGGCTTTCTTCAGCTTGTGGTAGTTTTGTTGGCACACCTGCGCTGGCTGTCCGTTGGGTAGCGGGCTGGCTTTGCTGGCGGGGTTGCCTTGCGTAGTGTTGTCCTGGATAATGGTGGGCGAGTCCTGAGAGGATCGGACACTACCGCTCTCACTCTCTGAGGCGCTGCTGGAGCCGAGGGAATGAGCCGCAGCCAGAGCTGCTTTGGCCTTCTTCAGGTGAACAAAGTTCCTGGAGTAGGCCTGCGCAGAGGCGGCAGTAGGTGAAGTGGTTCTGGAGCCGCCCTCCTGTGACTCAGTGATGGCGGGAGTTTTAGACACGGAGCTCTCCGGTCTGATGCTACTGCTGGTGCCAGAGACTGGGAAGGACAGCTCTTCTCCTCTACTATGATTCTCCAGGCTAAACCCGCTAGCGACGGCGGAAGTGATTTCGTCACTCACTAAATGAACCACAGGCAGCGGTGGGATGGAAACACTACTCTGTGTTACTCGCATCAAGTTTTTCTTGTAATGATCAGTGGCGTCCTCCAGGTTTGTGTTGGGTAGGATGACTCTGCCAGATTCCCAGCTCTCCACCACTGCCTGAGGCAGGCCGCCAAACATTCTGCCACTGGGCGACTCTTTGGTGCTCATCTTGGGACCTGGCGAGCCATCGTACATTATGCAAGTAGAAGGTCGGACGATAACAGATGCCATGGCTACCTGCGGCTTGATTTGGCTGTTCTCTGACTGTCTAATCATTTTACCGTGGCTCTTCGGTTCTCCTCCGGTCCTCCAGGCCTCCAGCTCGGCTCTGCTTTTCTCATCTCTCAGCTCTGGGAGCAGGGTGGGTGGCTTCTGTTGCTCTGACACCTTCCCGGCCGAGCTGACAGGTTGTATGGGGGTGAGCGTCGGTGGGGAAAGACGGCCGTAGGCTACTTCCTTGCGGTCAGGTGTCTGTTGGGTGGGCGGGTGAAACACGGGAGCTCGACGCAGGGCCGGCATACCCTTGGGTTGAGCAGACGGAGAGATGGCCGGGCTACAGCGCTCGGTGAACGTCACCACTGAGGTGCTGAGTGAGTGCACGGGCGACTGTTGACTGAGCTGCTCTGTGATCTTACCCATCAGCCCCTCTGTCTCTGGCTGGTGTTTAATGAGCGGGGGAGGCTTGGACAGGGACTTGCTATGAGTTGAGCTGTAAGTGCTCAGAGACAAGGGGCTGGACGCCGGGGGCAAGTAAGAATCTTTGGATGAGTAAAGTCGCGGCGGCTCGTTCACGACGCTGTTAGACAGTGTGGTGAAGTAGTTGGTTTGAGGAAGGGACTGGGACCCCGAGTGTTTGTACTTGTAAAGATCCGAGTGCTCCACCTCTTTCTCGTGGCTTTTGGACTGTGAGGTAATGCGAGGGTAATGCTCACGCTCAGACTCCCCGGTGCGGTTCTTGGCTGTGTAGGGGGCCACCTCTTTACTCTCTTTCAGGATGAGACGGTTCTCTTCTTTGTATTTGCTGTTGCGATCAGACTCTTGAGACATGGGGGATGATGATGTTGTTTGTTGTTTGCCATGGGGGGAGTCCATGTAGAGACGGTGCAGTTCTTTATTGGTGGGCGTCCGGCTGCGGTCCTGCTCTTGCTTCTGATGGCTGGTGGCCAGGCCACGCATCGGATTCACAAACACATTATTTTCCCGCTCTCTGAAGAGACAACACACAGAGTTAGAAGTGTAAAAAAATGATGAAAATAATCACAGTAACAACCTTCATGAATATGCTGCATGTGTTGTTTATGTAGAAGTCTAGACAGGACCGGATCACTAACCCAAGTGTTTAGCTGTTAAAGATGTAAAGCGGACATTTACTGATCTTTCTTTAGTGTGTTCTTTCTCAGATATTAGATGAAAGAAATATTCAGATATATGAGAACTGTCATTGAATGAGCGTACAGTGTACCTATCACATGCCATTTGTTCCAGCTCAGGTCTCACAGTTAGCCACACTTCCTGTACCTGCAAAACTGTGAGAATGAACTAAGTTTGCGTGTGTGTGTGTGTGTGTGTGCGCTCACTCTTTGTGTAGTTCTCCAGGGGCTTTGGAGAGCGGTGGGCTGGAGTGTGAGCTGATCTTGATGGGTCGATAGGGTTCAGCGCTGGCTGGTCTGCAAGGAACATGGCTCAAAATGCCCATGCTGTCTGCGGAGGATACAGGGGTGGGCTGGTGTAACCACGGGCTGGGGTTGTTCTGCAAAAATACATACAGAAGGTCAAAATGCCCAGTTCCCACAGTAAGAGGCGAATCAAAAAATCATGTTTATCGCTGAAACCCTGGAAACAGTGAGAAAGACATCTGTCTCTCCTCTAGAACGACTTGCTGACTTCATGATTTGCTCTCGGCCACACACATCCGGCTGTACTCTATATCAGCTCAAGACAAACATAAACAATTACTAATAACAGACAGGTGAACATTTACCCTGCGCAGGCTTGAGTCTGAATTGACAGCATTTTCCGGATGAACCCACTTGTACCCGGGCGGGTAGGAGTGGGCACCGTTGGGGTACTGCCAGATGATGGGGTAGAGTCCCAGCTGGTTGTAGGACGAGCCTCCGTGCGTCTGCGCCAGCAGTGATGAGGGCGACAGCTGCTGCTGGAGGAACTGCTGCTGCTGGTGGGGATGATGGTGGGCCAGGGTCAGGTGTCCGAGCCCGGAGTCCAGCCGGGGATGACCGCTCAGGATGGAGCCTGGTGGAATAGTGGGCAGCACGCTGGGCAGCAGGTGTGGGTGGTGCACTGGATGACCGATGGAAGAAGAAGGGAGGAGATGGGACGGGTGGTGCGAGCTGGGCGTCAGACACGTGCCGTGAGAGGAAGTGTGAAGCGAATGGAGATGGGGATGAAGGTAAGTCATGTGGTTGTTTTCCGACTCCGGCCGAACCAAGGCAGGGTCTCTGTAAATCGTAAAATGCTCGGTTTTTTTCAACCACAAGCTGGCTTTTAGCGGATTCGGACAGCGTGCCGCGTGGGGGCACAGGTTTGAAACTGGAGCGAGGTATGTCCTGTTCAAGTTTGACTGCAGAGCGACCTGCGGTGAGACGGTTATCGGGGTGACGCAGTTTGTGTTTGGACACCTCAGGGGATATATTTGGTTTGGGCTTGGAGGACTCGAGAACGCTGTGAGCTTTTGACTTGACGATGTCAGGTGAGAGAGTGCACTTGGGCTTGAGGATGTCGGGGGATGTGTTGGATTTGGGTTTGGGTAAGTCAGGGGAGGGACTGAGTTTATGAGGTTTTCTGATGTCTTCTGTTAGCAAGGCATTTTTAATGACCATAGATGCGTACTGCTTCTGGAGCTTCCCTCTCTCACCCAGAGCTGCTGACTCACTCACTGACGTCACTGGCCGTATGACCTCCGAGTGGGCGAATTCCATTTTGCCGGTGATGCCGAGGGCGTTCTGCTGTCTGGACTCGGGGCCGTACACGTCACCTTTCTGAGACGCCAGCAGGGCCGATACGGCCTCCGAGCTCTCTCTGGAACTGGGTGCCGTGTTGGTGTCCTCCGTGATATCAATCACACATTTGGGCGTAAGCGTCAGAGGCATCCCCGGGCCGTATTGGTCCTTGGGGAGGGTTTTCACAGTGCTCTTCATTTCCACAATGCAGCTTTGGACCTCGGTCAGCCCTGAGCCCTGGTTCTGTGTGCAGGAGGAGTCCTGAGAGGGCAGCGGAGATCTCCGCTCACTGTCCGTCCGCTGAGCCAATTCCACAGCCACAGGCTTTCCGCTTTTCTCTGTCACTTGCATCTCATCCCAAGGAGACAGTCTGGGGCTTACACTCAACATGTCCACTGGCTGGGAGCCTTGGGATTTCACCTCGTCTTCTGGAGTTTTGCAAGTGTTCTTGCATCTGAGCTCATTCTCTGAACTCTGCTCTGAGGATGAGTCCACGCTCCGTTTGTTGGAGATCTCAGAGTCGCTGCTCTCCGACAGGTCTGACACTTCTGTTTTGAGTCGTTTGAGCCCACTCTTCTTGTCCTCCTCGTCTGCCTTTCTCCTCTTGTTTGTCTTGCTTTTGTTTTTAGAAGAATCTAGAAGGACAGAGGGAAGAGCAATGTTAGAGAAAGACAGACGCAAAATATCAGGCGACGGCAGACAATTCCAAGCAAGCCGAGTGCATGAGAAACCCAGATCAGGATGATGTCATCTTGTTCATGTGTTAAAGCTGATTGAATCTTAAGTGCTGCATTAGAAGTGTGATGGATGGGACCTTGCTTGAATTTATGAACACTTAAAACCTCCATTTGGCTGCTGTGCCTGCACTCACATCATCTCTCAAACATTGGACTGCAAGAATTATGACAGAAAGAGCTAAATGATCCTTTACCAGACGACCATCCGGCCGAGAGACTACCAGTGAACTCAAATATACAACACAGGCCTGAACCAAACCTCCAGTAATAACGTCTGTGTCTGTGTGACATACTAACACACCTCTTTTGATTTCACTGCATTGGCTGTCTGTTAAATACAGAATTGATAAAAAATTGTTGCTTTTGTATATAAATTTCTTCATAATCAGGCTCCACCATACCTATCTGAGTTACTACATCCATATACTCAGTCACGAGCGCTCATATCCGCTGACTCTGGCTTACTGAAAGTTCCCAGTCCATATCAGAAGGCCTCAACCTGATCTATTTTCAAGTCTACTCTTCAAACATATTTCTTTCCTTTTGGCATTTAATATTCTTTGACCTGGTGTGCGATGATGAAACTTGTCCATTTTATTGACCTGGTTTGTCTTGCATACCCTGTACAGCACTTTGGTCGACTTTGGTTGTTTTAAAAGTGCTACAAATAAACATGCTATTCAGTTGTATGCAATCTTTCTGAATTCCTCTGAATATGAAAATGTGATGCTGCTCTGTTTCTTATGAAAATCTCAAGATGACCGAAATACACAGACATGCTACACATACAGTATACCTGCTCCTCTCATCCTGTCATGAGCCACAAGTCCAAGAATCATCATCATATCCTCACTGAGGAAGAAGAGAACTTTACGAGAGAATCAGCCCTGTTATGGGGATTATTTTGCAGTAACATTAAGGTGTTTGTTTTGTCATTATCAAAAGGTCACTGTTAGCC
>CM056460.1:414104-516604 GCA_029783895.1 Triplophysa bombifrons | reverse complement strand
CCAATATATCGATTATCGGCTTCCAGTGTTAAAAATGATCTGTTATTGTTACCAGCCAAAATGTACATATTGGTGCATACCTAATATGAACTCAACTCATACTGTGAGTTTGTAGGCACAGTCCTTCGTGTTAATGATGAGAAGAAACACAAAAAAGTATTTTTCATTTATTTGGCAGACTGTATTAATTCCCAGACCATGAACTTTCTGAACAGAAAACAAGATCTTTTCCATCACACACCTGTAAGAACACAGCTCATGGCCAAAGAAGAAATCTATGAACCAGATGCTTTAAACCACTTTCTCCTGATATACAGTGCAAGAAAATATGTGTTTCCACCTTTTGCATGAAGCCTAAAATAATGTCAAAATGTGCATTGTGTGTTCACACAAACCAGCACAACAGGTGCAGGACTAACACACACACACACATACACACACACACACACATCGAGTGACGTGAAGGGTTTTACAGCAGCAGACTCATGTGACCCTCATTCTGACAAACTATTATTAACATACAATACATTCACTACTAGAAAGAGAAAATGTCACTTCAGCTCAAAATGACGGTTTTGTTAAAGAATGAATCACATCACAAAGATCACACACAGGTCAATAAACACCAGTGGTTCCATCAGCACTCTTCCACAGGACATCTTCAACCTAATTCAGAAGTTATCAACTTCAACACTGAGATGTCTTTTAAAAGTCGATGTCAACACAAACCTGAGGTAAGATACAAATCCTACACATACTGACAGTTCTGCTTACATACAGCTGAAATGAGGATTGAACCAAACAAGTTTAACATGATTAAAGTAGCTGTTATGACACACTGCAATATTATTTTGTGTGTTGTAGAGCTTTACAACCCAGTGTAAAATACAAATAAATAGGAAAAAATACACAAGAGCATATACTGCGCTTTAAAATTCAATAACCCGTTCACTTTAAAATGATATGTTTAGGGTCTTTCCTTTCTATATTTCTATTCAGTATCATTTCTAATGTTTCTCTCTCTCTCTCTCTCTCTCTCTCTCTCTCACTCTCTCTCTCTCTCTCTCTCTCTCTCTCTCCATATCTCTCTCTCTCTCTATCTCTCTCTCTCTCTATCTCTCTCTCTCTCTCTCTCTCTCTCTATCTCTCTCTCTCTCTCTCTCTCTCTCTCTATCTCTCTCTCTCTATCTCTCTCTCTCTCCATATCTCTCTCTCTCTCTATCTCTCTCTCTCTCTCTCTCTCTCTCTATCTCTCTCTCTCTATCTCTCTCTCTCTCTATCTCTCTCTCTCTCTCACTCTCTCTCTCTCTCTCACTCTATCTCTCTCTCTCTATCTCTCTCTCTCTCTCTCTCTCTCTCTCTCTATCTCTCTCTCTCTCTCTCTCTCTCTCTCTCTCTCTCTCTCTCTCTCTATCTCTCTCTCTCTCTCTCTCTCTCTCTCTCTCACTCTCTCTATCTCTCTCTCTCTCTATCTCTCTTCTCTCTCCTCTCTATCTCTCTCTCTCTCTCTCTTCTCTCTATCTCTCTCTCTCTCTCTCTCTCTCTCTCTCTCTCCATATCTCTCTTTCTCTCTATCTCTCTCTATCTCTCTCTCTCTCTCTCTCTCTCTCTCTCTCTCTCTCTATCTCTCTCTCTCTCTCTCTCTCTCTCTCTATCTCTCTATCTCTCTCTCTCTCTCTCTCTATCTCTCTCTCTCTCATCTCTCTCTCTCTCTCTCACTCTCCATATCTCTCTATCTCTCTCTCTCTCTCTCTCTCTCTCTCTATCTCTCTCTCTCTCTCTCTCTCTCTCTCTCTCACACACACACAACACACCGGGAGGTTTCTCCATCTAACCTAAATGAGTTGCCGTGAAAACAGCAACCTGTCAACAATTTGGCTTATGTGCTATACGAACATTATTACATTTGTATTATTATTATGTCCATGAAAATGTATATAATTTAAATGAATTACCACAGTACACTGCAGTGGACAGTACAGATGAATGTTTGTCAGGAGCAGACCAGCACATGCCCATATCACATAATCCACATGAATCCAAAAGAAACACAACATGTGCAAAAACACAGTCGTAAACACAAAACATGCTGTGTGACGTGTGTTACATAAGCAGCACAGCAGAGATTCCAGCGGCCAGTTGTTGATCTTTTTTAAGAAGCTTGTCACTGTGAAACATGCAGACATAAACACAGTCAGTGCATTTACAGTACACACACACACACACACACACACACACACACACACAGACACACTTATATGGTTGCTGAGAAGATATGAGCACAAATAACAGCCAATGGGCTTCATGAGCCATCCAAGTCTGTCACTGTGCACTGCTGCTAAAATAAGAAACAAAGAAAAACACACTGACTGCTGCTGCCAGACTTCTTCACATCTGATGACTTTACACCACAACATTTAAATATATTATGAAGAGTTTATTTCAAAACATTTGATGAAACTTTTTAATAATTAATTATTGTGCATTCCAATTTATATCAAACTGATTTAAGCCATAATAACTAATAACAAACAGGTAACTAACACAATAAAAACCTGTTAGGGGGGTTATCTCTTTTTGTAAATAAACTCTTCATATATACAGTACTTGATAAATATGTTAGGAGAATGATTCAGTTTCATCATCGCTGCAGAAGAAGCTGAAGAAGAACACATTACTCACAGAAAGAAAACAAAATTAAAATAGTTTACTGAAAGTTGATAAATCAGACAATAATGAGAGAAATCACAGTCCACACGTTTCTATATCAACAACGATTCCATGTTTTTCAAGTTGGCTCCAAAATGTGAACTACATAAATATATGGAGTCTAGCCAATCACAGCAGAGGTGATTTACAGAGCAAACACAACCTACTCAATGTCGTGTTCTGAGAGAAGGCAGAAAACACAAGATGTTGACTATAGTCCTGTCCTAAAGCATCCGACGGGTTTGTGTGTTCACACATGAGCGTCTCTGTAGGTGTCGGCAGCTCAACGGAAGACACTGGAGTCAAACACTTGTTTCTATGTTTTCTTGTCAACAGACCCCACTTGTTATTCGCAGGGATTGCAGAGATAAAGGGAGATTGTGGTCGACTTGCCTCATGATATCCATTTGTGTGTGTTCTTTCTAGTTGAGCTGGTAAAAATAGCAGAGCGTTTGTGAGAGTCAGTAGAGCGTTACAGATTGCTCAAAATCCAGCAGGGATGTCTAGAACGTCTGGGATTACAACTGAAATATCCACACGCCATTGAAACGTATAATAAACCACCACAACACTTATGATAATTGTTAAATTCACTCATTTAAAAAGCAGAAGATGAAGACGAGGGGTTTAAACACATCAAAGACAGAATGTGTTGGGCGGAGATATCCGAACACAGCTTGATATCCTTGGGGCCTCCGGCTACGGACAAACGATACGGATAATTATATCATCAACTATTGTCAAAGAGCTCCCTTGAGCACCGCCTCCCAAACACTTCAACAATTAACTCCACATTTTATCCATAGCTGGAATTTTAAAGCAATTCAAATTCCAAAACTCATTTGTGAATTCATCAAAATATTCACAATATTGTATTTGAGGTGAAAGAAAGCATCGGGGGCACAGAGCTGTGAAATATTTAAATGACAGTTTCAGTATCAGCAGCGCTTCAGAGCCGATAGGGTTCCCCCCCATCCAAACACCAGCCAGCGCCTCTCGTCTCAGACAGAGAACAGTTTATTACATGAATATTTCAAAGAACCCATTTCTGTTCTCAGCGGACCGACTGTAAATTGGCTCGACTCTCAACACTGTGACTACACTGAGAGTAACAACTGAAATAGATGTGTGCTGGACTATAAAAACACAATTTGTTGTCCAGTTTGTGCACATTCTAAAGTATGTGCACTTACTGTACAATGAGCCACAAAACCTTCACCTCAATGCACTGCATGATTTATAATCACAAACATCACTTGTTCCATCCCAGAAAAGTACACACCGGTAAAATGTTAAGATAAAAGGGTCTGACAAATACATCAATGTAAAGTGACGGTCAAACATCATGTCATGACGTCAAACCCGACACAACACTGTTGTTGTTATACCAGCAGAGGACGTTTAACTTTAAAACATTTATCTTCAGTTTAATCAATTCAGACCAAATTATTAAATCATGATAACATGATTGTTTAGTTTAGTTTAGTTTAGTTTAGTTTATTGGTTTATAATAATGTGGACAACCTCTTTTTAATGAAAAGAGCAGCTTTAGCCTCTACGGCTAATTTCCAGCTGTAGTCCCCAGCCAGTTGTTAATTGGCATACATCAATAAATACATTACAATTAAAACAAGGCTTAAGCAAGAGCTTAGACAAACAAACAAGGTGGCACAGAATTGAAACAGACAAGCAAGCACAAATTGCAAAGACATAAAAGCAGGTCAAGCAATAAACTAGAGAAAATTGACACGTCAAGTGGCAGAAACATGATCATTTTACATCTAGTGTGCACATCACATCTAGCATATTAATGTGTGCAGGTGTAATTGTCGATTAGCCAATTTTTAAGGTGTGCAATAAAAGTCAAATACATATGTATGTTTTTAATTGTAATGGGCAATGAATTCCAGTTATGTATTGCAATAAATGAAAATGATAATTGACCAAATGTACTTTTTCTGAGTGGGATTACTAGGTCGCCACTTGTGGTGCTTCTGGTATTATGACTACTGTTATTACGTTGGATTATGAATGAATTGAAAGGAGGCGGAGCGGTATTATGTAAAATTTTGTGAACCAGACAAATATTTTTATATTTGATTACATTTTCCCAGCTCAGCAGTTTATAGTTTTTAAGAATTATACAATGGTGTAAACTGTTAGGCTTCTGGTCCAAAATTTTAAGAGTTTTTTTATAAATAGTTGCTAGTGGCTTAAGTGATGAGCTGTTAGTTTGTCCCCAGCTTGTCAGACAATATGTTAGATGTGACATAATCATTGCATCCATAAATAATTTAGCAGCATTAAAAGTAAGGGCACTTCTAATATATCTAAAATTAGCTAAACTAAACTTGACCCTATTGCAGACTTTCTTAATATGTGTTTTAAAAGAAAGATTCGAATCAATAATAACGCCTAGATATTTAAATTGTGGCACAATAGTAATGTTTTGACCCAAGATTGATATGTTTGACACACTATTACTTTGTCTTTTTGTAAAAAACATTCCCATTGGTGGGCACTATCACATTGATGAGTAATCAACCAATCACAGAGACACAGAGCTCCACCTACTATCACATGACTTCTGTCCAAATCTCTCCACACTTCAGGATTTTACATAGTTTACAACAAATACAAATAAAGAGATGTTGTTAGACAGAATTACTTTGGAAAAGGAGTGCTTAACAAATGCTCCAAACTTCTTTAGTTTTCTACAGTTGATTTTCTCTCATAAATGTTTTTTTCTGGAGAAGGCATCTGTGTGACAGCTTCTTGCTTCATGTCTCTTACGGTATAACAGAGTCGTACAGAAATGATGTCTGCAGGAACATGTATTCACAATCCAGTGTTCGCTGAGAAAAACTCTGTGTCTGTGTCTGAACTGCTCTCTCTCTCTCTCTCTCTCTCTCTCTCTCTCTCTCTCTCTCTCTCTCTCTCGATGCGGCCGCTGTCAAACCCATCATTCTCAGCCTCCTCCCGCCGAAAATGAGGTCACACGGAAAAAATGAAAAGTAAAGCTATAAATAATACACAGCTACCGCAGCGAGTGTATTCTGAGAACGAGATATTTTCAGGACATCATCTCTGCACAGAAATAAAATGGAGATACATATTCAGACATCTGTTATTTGTTTCAAAAGCACTTCACATGTTCATTGCATCTGTTATTGCAAAACACAAAAATAAAAGCTTGAGAGAACATCTGAAGACATCCTGCAGAAATATTTCAGTTCAAAAACTATTCCCACTTTCTTAATATACATTCAAAGATTTCTGGCCATATTGTGCTCAATGCAGTGCACCGTATTACATCATGTCAAAATAACATTACATCACATCACAGGACGTCACCTACAGCTACAGATGACCAAAAGACTACTTAGAAAAAATCTTCACAAATCAGCGTAATAACATTAATATTGATGTGTATTTGATTTCATGAAGATAAAACATAAGTGCACTTTACACTCAATAAGCCAAAACAAGACCTAAGATTAATCACAACATTCTATTTTCTACTGCAGTAAAGCTGTAAAAGTCTGTAAGTAAAAATATATATATATATATACATCTCAATATAAACAGAAAAAGAGTTTTAATTAAAGTTCTCAGTGAGGGTGACAGTGTCAGTTTGTGTGTGTTGTCCTGTCAGTGTTGTGTTGTGTTGTGCTGCTTGTTCTTTGGTCGTGGCAGGACTTGACATATCTTGCAGCAGGTTTGAGCTTCTTGACTTTTCTCCCAGTATGTATGAGATCTTGTCCTTTTGTTGAAACTGCTCAAAGTCTTTGTGTAAGTTTGTAAACTGGGGGAAGAATGTTTCTCTGATGTGTGTGTAGTTGGGACAGGAGAGGAGAAAGTGCAGCTCTGTTTCCACTTGATTGTGTGTGCAGTGTGGACACAGTCGCTCTTCTCTCGGTGTCCATGTGTGTCTGTGTCTGCCCGTCTCTACAGTGAGCTGGTGATCACTGAGTCTGTACATGCTCAACACTTTTCTTAGTTTAGGGTCTGATACGCTTGTGAGGTATTCTGACACTTTATATTCTCTCTTTAGTGACAGATAACATTCCAGTTTACTTTGCTGAGCTGTTGCTTCTGTCCAGTGTTTGAGATATTTCTCTTTTTGTGTTTTGATCATTTGCTTTAGTCTGGCTGGGGTTTGGGGTTGACTTGGGCATGTTTGGGGTTGTAGAGTTAGTTGTGAGATCAGTTGGATGAAGGGGTTTCTCTCTGGGCTCAGCTCTTGATGTCTTAAGGCTTTGTGATGGAGTGTGTCTGTGTCGCTGTTCTTAAGGTGTGTGTAGAATTTTAAAGCTCTTTTTTGTATTTTAATGATTAGAGGATACAGTCCTAATTCTGCTCTGCAGGCGTTGTTTGGAGTTTTTCTCTGTACCCGTAGAATGTTTTTACACATTTCTGTTTGCAGAATCTCTATTGGGTGTTTTTCCCATCTGCTGAACTCTTGGTTGGCGAGAGGACCCCAAACCTCACTTTCATACAGCGTGATTGCTTCTATAATTGATTGTATTATTTTCAGCCAGATTACGGTTGGGATGTCAATTTTGATATTCTTTTTGATTGCGTAAAAGGCTCTTCGTGCCTTGTCTCTCAGGTCATTCACAGCCTTGTTTAAGTTTCCGGTGTTACTAATGTTTATACCAAGATATGTGTAGTTCTTTGTGTGTTCTAGGGGCACGTTGTTTAGTTTGAAACGGTGATGTTGGTTTTGGCTACTGGGCTTTTTTTGGAATATCATGACTCGAGTCTTCTTAAGGTTAACCGATAGGGCCCATGTTTGGCAGAAAGTGTGCAGGGGGTCCAGATGTTGCTGTAGACCCTCTTTTGTGGGTGACAGCAGCACCAGATCGTCTGCAAACAGAAGGCATTTCACTTCGGTGTCTTGTAAGGTCGGACCGGGTGCTGGTGACTGTTCTAGAGCTCCAGCTTAATTCATTCATGTAAATGTTGAATAGTGTAGGACTTAGACTACAGCCCTGTCTCACTCCACAACTCTGGGAGAGAAAGTCTGTGTGCTTGTTGCCAATTTTAACTGCAAATGTGTTATTGGTGTACATTGATTTGATGATGTCGTAGGTTTTTCCTCCGATGCCGCATTGAATCAACTGAAGAAAAAGTCCCTCATGCCAGATTGAGTCAAAAGCTTTTTTGAAGTCAACAAAGCATGAGTAGAGCTTTCTTTTATTTTGGTTTGTTTCTTTGTCAATTAAGGTACGAAGAGTGTATATATGGTCGGATGTGCGGTATTTGGGTTGGAAACCAATTTGGCATTTTCTCAGGATGTTTTGGTTGTTTAGATATTGGAGAAGTCTGCTGTGAAGAATGTTACAGAGGAGTTTACCTAGGTTGTTGTTTACACATATTCCGCGGTAATTATTAGGGTCGAATTTGTCTCCACTTTTATGGATTGGAGTTATGAGACCTTGGTTCCTTGGTTCTCTCTCTCTCTCTCTCTCTCTCTCTCTCTCTCTCTCTCTCTCTCTCTCTCTCTCTCTCTAAAAGCAGCTCAAGTCTAACATGAAAGGCTCAGAATGAGGACAGAACAGCCTGCCAAATAACATTTTTCTGAAGCTCGAGGCAAGTGGCCAAAAAGAAATTCGCAAAGAAAGAGGAAGGGCAAACGTGCATTACATTTTATTATAAGACGGGCTGTCTGCTCTCTCTCTCTCTCTCTCTCTCTCTCCCTCTCTCTCACGATGAATTCATGTCTGAGGTGATGCAGTGGTGTGTACAGTCTGATCAAATGAACATTGACGCTGATGGTGGAGTGAACTTGACCTTCTTGGGGTCAGCAGCAGCACAGACATGTAAACTCTGAGTCCAAACAAACACACACACACACACACACACTTGTATTTACAGGCAAACATTCAGTCACACTGGTCATGTTTACATTACCTTATTTTCCTTTAGAGCTCAGTGAATGTGTGCTACGGACTAAAGCAAAGTCCTTCTTGTGAACATGACGAGAGGAAAAACAGTCTTTCAGCTCCTGACAAACAGAAGAGAGTGTGTGGTTGTGCGATGAAAGGCCAAACCTCGTCTCCGGCGTCTGAAACATCTCTCTCTTCTTTCCTGATCTCAGTGACTCTATCTGTGACACGTGAAGCCTCCTCTACAACACAATCATATTACATCACAATGTAATAACGACGGTTACATCACTGGCTCATGATTGCATAACAGTGCAAGAGAGCGGAGAGAGGCCAAAGATCTAAAGTCGACCCAAACACCTGCGACCCACTGAACATACTCAAGAGCAGGTTTGGCCCAAGCGCGTACAAACAGAACCGCTTAAGTAAGCTGTGACCCAACGTTTGCCGCTGAATCAAAGACACAAATAACTCAAAGAGTTAAAGCTCCACTTAACAGCACCTATACAGTTTACCAAAGATGAAAGTAACTGCTGGTGAAGGAAAATCATAACAACAGAAGATCTCCTAATCACTGTTCTTTTTCTGATCAACTTTATTATCAATCTGTGAGCGGCCAGTTACAGAGCAGGAGCCTATTTATTTCCACAGCTCTTTGGTACGTCTTCCTCAGCTGATAATCCTCTCTTCCCGTTCCCTTCGGTCCCGTGTCACACAGATCTGAAGCGTGTGACATTAATAAGAAAGTCTCTTTTTCACAAAGGACTCCAGTGGAGATGAGCTGATAGGGCTTAGAAGAGGAGTGTGAACGGACGGACAGAAAACACTACACACACACACGCACACACGCGTTCACACATACTCTCACAGTCCATGGCTGGTTGTGTACAAATGATCATAGTAGGCCTGTCTGTACGACACATATATTGTGCCCAAAAAATATTCACGTTACAGATATTAAAGCAATCAAAACATGAGTGTAAAGAGGAATAATGTTTATCGTGTGTAAACTAGTTAATTCAGCCCATTGCACATCCAAAATTTTCGCACAATAAAATATAAATACAACCTCACGTTGTGTCAATCACATTTACACACAGCCTCCGATATTTGCGTCCATCATAAAAAAATTGGGATCAGGTTAGATTATCTGCGTTTTCGCATCCATAGTAAGCATTTTGAGAGGCCTTTTATAACAATTCAGAGACACCGTACAAACAAGAGCCAAATAAGAAAAAACACCTATGAAAGTTTCGGACCGTACATGCAAAGACCTTTACAATTAATCATGTATAATATGATAATCTTGTGTAGTATTATCATAATCAGTATTGACAATAACGTGACAGGTTTTAGGTCTACCTTTTTGACAAAATGTAGGTCTTGTCAAGTTTATTGTGACATGTGTCAAGATCATTCTTTCTGTCAATCATTTTAAACCGATGAAGTGATCAGACAAGGATGTGAATATATGACATAAGGACCTCAGAGTACACACAGAAACACAATCACAACATCATCTCCGTTGTGTCACAAACCTGCACCTAGGGATGGGTATCGTTAAGGTTTTAACGGTACTACTACTTTTATCGATACCACTTATCGGTCCGGTTCTTTAACGGTACTCTTATCGGTACTTTTTTGTTGTGTTTTTTTATGAAAGACAAAACTAAAGCTGGAGTTTTTTTCACTTTTTAAAACATTTGTATTCTTTACATTCGTTGACCTAACATATCTTAATGCAGGTAAAAGATGACTGATACCCGCCTATTATTCATAGAGAATTAAAATAAAATGCATGTGGTCCTAAATTTGTTTATGTTTTTTGTTGTTTTTGTTTAATAATAATAATAATAATTATACAGGTTTGTAACCTCTTGCAATTTACACAAACACAAAAAAAGTTTATGTATTTCATCGCTACAAATGAATTTTTTAGGTAAGCTCTGCTTTGTAATTTCTTAAGCATAATTTATTATTATTCATCCATTTTAAACGCAGTACTGTGAAAGCAGTTTTTATGTTTAAGATTTATTTAGGCTACTGCATAAAAAAACACACTCTAAAGATTTATATGTAGGCTAATTTTTTATGCGATGTGTGTTTATTAAATTATTACATACTAATTTAAAGAAATATTATGCAATGTTTATGTCTGTGTTATTTAGGAAGACTGCTAGGCTAGCATACGTACCTGAGGACGTGGATGATGAACTATTAGCTAGCAGGCAGTCGAAAACTTTCCATTTCTCTGTCTGCACATAATGCACTTTAGAGAGATGTTTAGCTAGATTACTTGTGTTACCGCTCTTACAAGCAAAAGTCTTGTTGCACTTGTTGCAACGAGCATTATCTGTATACTCGCGTGAAATGTAGCCAGACTTTAGAACGTTTGTTTCTCTCCGCCATCGTCACTCTATTATGCGCGCCGCGAGCTTTCGTGTTGTGTGCGCGCGAGCTCTGTGTAGTGTGGGACGGACGTACATTTCGCGTGCAGTGCGAGATTGCGAATAACGAAAATGCAGGTAAATGTTTTAAATATTATCTCAAATTAGAAATGGCTGGTCAGTTAAAATGCTAGGTAACGTTTATTTAGCAATAAAAAAGAGGAAATGTTTTTCTTAATTTCTCAAGTACCGATAGCAGAACCGTTAACGTTAGAGCTTATCGATACTTCGGTCTTTCATAATTTAGCCCCGAGACCGATAAAGTACCGAGTTTCGGTACCCATCCCTACCTGCAGCTGAAGCAGATTCTCTCTTTTCTTCAGTCGCTTTATTCACACTACATAGTATTTTGGCAAAAAGAAGGTTGTAAAAAGTCCTGAATAAAAGGGTATGATTAATTATTAGCAATGTGTGTGAGAGAAAAACATTTATTTCATCGTTAGATTCACCTCCCCAGTAAAAATGTCAGTTCTCTAAGGAACGGTTTGATTTTTGTCATTTTTTTAAATAAAACATCTAAAGGCTTAATGATGCCGATGTATTTTTACAGACTTCTTTAATCATATTTACAGAGGATAAGATGAATACATTTGAGCTCAACTGTACATGCATGCGCTAGACAGACATTCTTGACAGATCATTGAGAAACCATGTTGAAAAGAGAAGTGAGTCATTTCTGTCACCACCACTGTCACTAAATGAAACAATGTTTTCAACAAACAGCCTTCACAGAAACTGATCCCAGAAACGACAACACGGTCAGGACTGTGGAAGACTCTTCAAACATGAGCTATAATGGTGTATGTTACGCAACGTGGATGATACACAAACACACACAGGTAAACCTCAGAGGTCTGACTTCCTGCCACACAGCTGCAGTTGAGGTGTGTGTGTGTGTGTGTTTGTGTGGGGGGGTTAGCATTGGGACAGGACGCAGCCCCTGGGGTGAAAGGCAATGTGTGGTTTTGTTTTCTATGACCAGTCTAGGTGAAGGGTCACTACCATCCGTTCACAGCAAAATAACATCCCATAAAAATACATCATTGACAGCAAAAACAAACCTGTCTACTGAAAGAACGTAACTGTGTGCATCTATGCAAATGTTTATCACATGCTACACAAATCCACATCTAAATAAAATCTACATGAGTATAGCAGAAGAATCCAGTGCTCAGTGCTGTGACTGCTCTACACACGACACACATACATCACATGATATTCTGAGAGATCACATGACCCGGACAGACTATACAGTTTCCTCACACTCAATGCTAAAGCGTAGTCATGACGTAAACTAACAGAACTCCAATGAATACAAGCACTCACTGAATCACAATTATGTATTAAAATTACAACTGTACCGTGACGGGGAAGTATTTACAAATTGAAATCTCCCATAATGCCTCACTGCTACTGATACCTTTGCTGACATTTTGTACCAAATTTTCCAATCGTTCAGCTAGGTATTAGCAATGTTTCATTATACCAGGGATGAACTTGTAAATGTATGTCACAGGTGCTATGAACTCATTGGTCTGTGCTCAGGATTCACAACGTTTAGGAGCCACGACCACAGAAATCGCCACGGTTGTCATCTTTCGTGAACCCAGCTTAAAGCTATCGTCAAACATACTCCACAAACTCAAGCGTCTTCCCGAAGAGACGTCAAAATAAAAGTCCGGTCAGCTTGAACATTCAGACGAAAAAAATATTTATTTTACTATAGTGTTTGTTGTAGTAAACACTGTAGTACACAAGGTTCAAAAACACTATAATATCTTGGACTTTTACTGCAGTTTACTATTGTACTTTAGAAGACTACAGTAATTTATGTGGATGAATACACCACTATTGTATAATAAAAAAAATGAAAAACAAAGAACTTAATTAAAACAAATTTAGGTAAACTAAGAATAAGAAGGCCCTAATGTATTTGTTACCTGCCTATCCATGTGATGAATTGCACTTGCATGTGTTTTTAAAGGAGTCACATGACACGGCTAAAATGAAATATTATGGTTTGTTTTAGATGTAATGTAATGTGTATACAGGATTGAAGGTTGAGAAGCACTTTATTTTCCACTAACATGCATGTTTGTATCTCCTCTTTGCTCCGCCTCTCTGAAACACAGATTTTTTACGAAGCTCATGGCTCTGAAAAGCGAGGTGTGCTCTGATTGGCTAGTTAACCAGTGCGTAGTGATTGACTGCTAAGTTGCATATACATTTTGGCGGTTTAGTCAAATCAGACCACAAACTGACATAGGTTAGTGGGGGTGTGGTTACACAAGGTGTTTCAGACAGGTCTGGGTGAGCATTCACTTTTAGATAGAATGACTCTTTTGTTCCCACACTTTCATTTCTGCTATTTTACGTGTCTAATACATGCATGAGCAACTTATAACAGACCAAAGACTAGGGTTGGGTCTCGTTTTAATTTTAGCGATTTCGGTTCCGATTCCAAAATTTTTGGGGGAGAGAAAAAATAGCAAACACTTAAAGAAAACAGTTTTTACCTTTTATTGTGGACACATTTAGGCTATAACCAGTAGGACTTTAACTGTTAACTGTGACAATTCGTCAAATGATGAAATAAACAACACTTCCATTAAGGAATAATCAGAAGCAATTACAAACCCAAACTATTTAAGTGTTACACAAAAATACATCATAAAATATATAACATGCAGTTGCTAGATCATCCATTATCTAAACAATTATTTGTGAATAAAATACTGAATTAATTCATTTTTAGAAAGTGATTGAATTAATCATTCAAGTTTATATCATTTAAAATAAACTAGAACATGTTGTACTGTAGCTTCCTATATGTACTTAATGTGATCACGGTTTAAAAAAATAATAATAATTAAGTAACTGATTGTCTTTTCATCTCTATCTGTATTGTGTACCTGAGTGTGCGACACTGCTAACAGCTGTAAGTGATCTGGTGTGTTGTAGCATGAGCACTCGAGGCTGAGAGACTAAAACACGGTGCATTTCTTCACATTAAAGACGCGTTTCATCACATAAGAGGTACTTCCTCCCTTTCACCAAATATCTTTACCACATGTATTGCATGTGGCAATGCTATCATCCTTTTTCGCAAAGTTTTGAACGTTTGCTGCGTTCATAGTGATGATGGTAATGAACTGCGCATGTGCGTAATGAGATAAGGTCCTTGTCGCAGGTCCAGCAGACAGATACAACGGTAAAATGCTCACTGCCGTACGCAAGTGATTAAAAAAGTCAGGAATCAATAAAACAGAACCGAAATGCGGGTGTCCTATCGAATCCATGTTTTTTTATTTATTTGGAACCGGTTCTAAAATTGAACAGGTTCTTGATACCCAACCCTACCAAAGACATTGAACCACAAGTATCCGCGCCATATGACCCCTTTAATGATGACAATGAAAGTTTATTTTCAACGAAACTTTAAACCTCTGCAGCACCAGTACTGATATGGAATACATGAATATACTTGATGCTGGAATACAGTAGGGACACAGGGCACACTGAATAAAGGTTATGGATTTAGTGACGGTACTCTGCAAAACACTGAAAACACTTCAGTCATCATCATTTCACTGCAGAGGATCACGAGCGGAGCCAGATGTGTTTGGACTGATTATCACTTATGAGCATGCTGCTGCTACACATCTGTCACAACATCAATGAATTGTGTCCGACAAAAATCACAGCATGCATGAAGAGAGCGCTGCATGTTAACAAGACATGACGCTTTTGAACCGATTTCAGTTTTTATTTCACTGACAGGCACCAGAGATAATGCTATAAATGCAATTCAATGGCTTTAAAATATCATTTATCACAAAAGCTGCTGTGTTTATTTTGACTACACATTATGTCAGTTCTAGGATTATGTTGTACAATAGGGCACAGCAGAGATGGCGTGTTTTAAAGGTCTCGTCAGACAAGCACTTTCAACAAGTTGGTATGATTTATTAGGGTGTTCATGAAATGTCTGGAACATATTTTGCTTAAAAACACAAAATGGCTGTGTTAACAAAACCCTTCTTGCATCGTCAAAAACAGCTCTGCTCACAGCAACCCGTTTTGTTGCATGTCTCTTTAAATGATAATGAGTTACAGCGCACCCCACCCCACCGCCCTTCCGTCAGGCGTGTCAACACAACACACGTGTAGTACTGTCATGGCAATGGTTTAGCGAAATTATGTTTCCTGAATTCCTCTGCGGTTAGTTTTATATTAAACGTCTCAAATCATTCGTCCGGAGACATGTACTTACGTTGTGCGTCTATGCTTACCTAAAATCCACGGAATCCACTACAGATCTTAGCAGAATCACACGGATTTTAGCGCTTGTCATTGAAGCAAAACAAACAGCTTGCCGCAGCTAAATATATTATCGCACATAATGTATTAACATTCATACAGTTAAACTCCAAGTGTCCATCTGCACTTATATTCAGTAAGTTTAACAATGGCTTTGAATGTTCTATTTAGCTCGTGACTGACTTAGCTCCCTTCGCTATCATATGCTTACGTTATCCTTCTATATATACAGTACATTTACGTCAATTCAGACTGTTGATAAATATTACTCACATCGGCAGTTTTGTCTCGTCCAGTCGGGCTCGACCCCTCTTGAGGAACAACTTTGAAGCTAATCCTGCTAATACTGTGACAAGTTGAAAAAGCACTCCGGCTTGAAGTGATTCGCAAGCAGGTTTTTACCTATGGTTTCTGAGGGATTTACACTAAAAATAAAATAAATCCACTGCTGTCTCCTCCTACGTTTGGACTCTGTGCAGCGACTGCATTGCATGATGTCCACGAACTTTAGTCATGGTGTCACGTACACCGCTGTCGCTTGTGTAAACAACAATGGCAGAGCGCGGTGGGTAGAACTGTGTAGAATAAGTGGCGTTAACATTATAATTAAATCTGCTTTGGACGTCACAATCGAACTAAAATCTGAAGTGAATGAATGAGCATCTATGTTTGAAGAGATTTGTGGCCATGTTGCATTGTTTGTGAATTTTATATGTCAAGACATCTAACATCCCTGCCAAAGGAAGTAGTCGCTTCTAGCAACTTGTTAGCAACCTCCGTTTTTAAGACACAATGAGGCTTTTAAAAAAATCACAAGCAGGTTATATCTGGTGTGCTTTACTTCACAGAATAAAACATGAAAACAATTAAAGGTTTGTTTACCACAGACCTTATTTCAGGTGATTTAACAAAAAAACTGACTTTGGACTGATGGAACCGGACATCGTAAAATTTTAAATCGCTCATTTTACACACATAAAATACGAGCCTCCCTATAGTTGGGTCAGTTAATGAGTCAAATGTTCATTTAGTAACCGCTCAGATCGGTTCAGTGTCAATGAGTTTAAGAATCAACTCTCTTATAGATCCCAGTGAAATTGATCGTGAATAAATCAGGTTACATTCAGCCAACACATCTAACCAGATACAGTCCTGTCTGAGGAACACATATATGGAGCAAGAGAGAACCGGCGAGAAAGTGTGCTGCAAACACTGAAAGGAGGTGCTGAGTAAGGAGATCTGCTGCCTGCCAGTAAAACCTCCTCCAATAGCCAGCCACCATAAATAATAGAGCTGTGAAGGCAATTGTGCACAAGCGAGGGACACAGGAAACACACAGAGAGAGACAGACAGCAAAATAACAGCCTTCAAAAACGAGCGGAGAGCAACACAATCACACGAGGCTTGTGGGTAAATTGCTGTTTGCTGAAGCGTCGAAGAAAGTAATTAGGTTGTTATTAAAGTGTTTGACAACTGTAAAAACCCATCAGAGTCAGAGCAGTGGAAAGTGTAAAGATCAGAGGAATAACCCATGAAATCAAGTTTCTCTGTTTTAAACAGAAATGAGTATAATTCACACAGACGATGTGTTTTCTGTGAGATGAGACACACTGCTAGCACAGATTAGGTCAGTGTCCTGTGGTTTCTTCACTGATTTATCTCTATGAAGTTCATTTACAACGTAAAACACATGACATAATAAAAACACACAATCAGCTGAATACTGAGAGGACAATGATTAACCTGCGCTCACATCTCACACACTATCAGCAGAATCATTTGACAACTGTAAGCCACTCATTCATTCATTCATTGGCTGATTTCTGTTGTAACACTGTTGTGCTATTAAAACATCACTGTCCCAACACATTTATTATGCACATCACATTGAACTGCAGGTTTAACAGAATAAGAACAAGTGAACAACTCTTTTACAAAAATGACCTTATAGAAACCTTATAGACGATATGGACCTGTCGTCACTTTACAACGTGAACACCACATGAGCACGCAAACGTGCGCCTCCATAAGGTGCATTCAGCAAAAAGGACATTCAGCACAATGACTGCTTACAATATCTGGAAACGCAATTCCGTGCAACATTTCAGTGTCCAGGAACACCTGATTCCTCTGAAAGTCGTAGTGACGTCGTAAGGATCACAGCTGCCTTACGACGTCCAGTGTCCAGCTGCCTGTAATTTCAGTAAATAGTTGCATGTTTTAGTCCTGGTTTCTTTGTTTCTCCTGTGTCCTGGCGCTCAAGGGGGGCGTGTCCCGGCGTGTTCACGTGGGAAAGTGACGTCAATGCATCCCTCTATAGACGGTTTCATCTTACATTTTACATTTAGCAGACGCTTTTATCCAAAGCGACTTACATGTGGGGTAGGCAATGGAAGCAATTGGGACAGCATAAGTACAACAAAACCATAAGTGCAATCAAAAAAGAAGACTGGTCTCATATAACCTAACACAGTTTACAGAACCATTCTTTCATTCATTCATTTTTTTTTTTTTTAAAGAGTAGAGAAGAAAATAGAGTCAGAACAGATCAGTCAGATGTTGACGGAATAGATTTGTTTTCAGACGTTTCTTAAAGATGGCAACAGAATCTGCAGATCGTGTAGCAGCGGGCAGATCCTTCCACATCGGTGGAACAGATCCAGAGAAGGTGGGCGAGAGAGATTTTTTACCTTAACAACATAAACAAACGTTACAGTGCAAGTGTACTTTTGTGTCCCCAGCTGAACTTCCATTATACATTCACAAACAATCGAGTGACTGTAGATTACTTTCTGATAACAATAAAAGGAAAGAAACCGAGAAGAAGCATTATTTGGCTAATCTTGTCTCTCCAATATTTTAAATTTAGACTGCGATACCAAGCTCCACAGCTACATGTCAGTGTTCCAGCGAAGATAATATTTAAAAGAACATGTAAAAGTGAACAAGCAGATGCATTTGCACAGAAATAAACGCAGACCCATGAAGCCGCATTAAAATGTCAAGCATCCCGATTCCGCAACACCAGTGGTGTGTGTAGGCGCTCTGACAAGCGGCCCGTGTGGGGACTAGGATTTGTGCTTTGAACTCTTTCATCGTGTGTGTCTGGCCCAGATGGTGGTGTGTTACGTAATCAAAGCAGCCCGATCCACGAGACGCTTACAGCTCGCGTTCCGTCTCATTTAGTGGACAACACACCCTCTGTTATTCTCCCACTTTGCAGCAGGCCTTCAAACCCTCTAAACAAATAATGATCTTATTGTCAGATGTGAGCCATTGATCTGAGAGACACCCAAACCCCAAATCATCTCAGCAACATAAAGGATTCGTCTTCCTGCCTCCGCAGAACTATTGTTCCGCCTTTATACACTCCCCAGCTCCAGCTCGACGCGTATACGCCTTGCATCCTCAGCGGAAAGAAACGGGCGAGTGACTCACCAGAGCCGGCCACTGGATGTGTTTGGCTTTTGTCCCCTGCAGCTGGACGCCCTCCTTCCGTTTGGCCCAAACCAGCTGATGCTCCAGCAGAAACACCTGGAAGTCCTCGTACACCTTCACCCACTCACGCTTGTCCCACTCAAGGTCATCGAACTCCACATATACCTGCGGGAAGAGAGAGTGGAGGGGTCAAAGGTCAGTCACGGAAACACACACATGCAAACATCGTGCTAGACAGCCTCACGCTTATATGATTATAAGACAATCTAATACGATTAAGAATACTGACAATAGTAATTACACGGCATGAGAAAAAAACTGCACATGAAATGTGGATTTGAAATATTTTATTAGCTCATTTTTTACAAATGCACACCTTCCATGGGGAAAAGTCGCTTATTTTATCGGTCACGAAGAGGCAATTTGGATTAATCATTTGTAAATATAATGTTATAACGTTATTAAAAGACATATTATCTTTAATTAGACAAAAAAACCTGTCAAAATGGTTTTCTGCATGCGGTTTACTGTGTCTTATAAGTTTTGAGAGGTTGTTAAGTAAGGGATAATATACAAGCAGCCGGTTGTGATCTTTTATCACACTGAAGGGTCTCATTTCGGGATAACAGCCGGCGGCTTGTACATTATCCCGTTTAATACACAGCTACTTGCCACATGATAAAAAACAATAAAATGTGAATTGGAAATGTTTTTTTAGCTAATTTTAACCGAAAGCAGAGTTCCCGTGAAGAAAAGTAAGAAACTTTCAAACGTCACGAACAGTCAAATTGGTAGAATCATGTGTAAAAATAACCCTTGGAAAAGTCGCGACTGGCCAATCAGAATCAAGAATTCCAATGACCAGTGTAATAATAGTCTGTGTAATGCACACGATAATTTACGGAATGGAATGCCAAGTAAACTGTCAGGTGTCGTCGAGTGCTGATCAACATGTCAAGGTTTATTTGATGATAATGACCAGCTGACTGTGTCACTGTGGATGAACGTCCATTAAACACCAAATAACTGCTCCAGACGAGTGAAAGAGTATCTGATGAGAGCAGGGCTCATCACCGGCATCTCGCTGTAGTTTCACAGCCATATAAAGTCAAGGCCTTAAATGACCTCAGTCTGGCGTTCACGGAGCACACGTGGAGAACCACACAACACAGACCCAGCACACATCCAGTGCCGTGCTCTTAAAACGCTCCACAGACACGTGATTTACAGACTGAGGGCTATGGCATGAGAAAGAACATGTGTTTGACTTGCTGGATGTTAGTAACATATGGATGGTCTCATAATGACACCATATTCTGGTGTAAGGCGGGTGTAGAGTGATAGGCTGGAGAACTGGTTTCCAAAAACTAAGCAGCACCGAGGCTTTGGCGCTCTCCCTGAGCCTGTATTCCAACTGGAAAAAGTATTTCTCTACTGGACAACATCCATGTGTTGACTAATACGATCCTGCACACAACACTTTTTCAAGCACATACACAATGATGTGCTCATCTGGTGCTGAGAGCAGTGGGAATTGCGCAACCCCAGTGCAGAGCAGCGTGCACTAACAGGAACTGCTTTTATAAAGTAGCAGAGATAATAATCATTCACCCTGACTGAGGTGAGGAGAACAGGTGAGGACACATGGACCCCCGTCCCCGTTGTGTGCAAAAAGAAGAAGAACAATTTCACAGCACTGCTCGAGGCAATACACCAGTCCATGATCTCTGTCAAGGAAAACCTCACGCTTCTGCTTTTACTCAAAACAACAACAACTATCGTAAAGGTGTTTAGAAATGGTGAGTTGTGCTGCCGTGAGATATGTGTGGTCAGGTTGTTGCTATGCAGTTAACTCTTTCTCAGTTGTTAAGTGTTTTGTTCTGTGGTTGTTAGGGGCTTATTTCCTATTGCCAAGCAGTTGCTTCCTGTTTGGAAAAGTATCTGCCAGTGAACTCATGATTACTTGTAGGGTGCTTTTCTCTGCCATACCTAAACACATCAAAGAATTACACATGTGCATTCATCCACATCACACAACATATACACAATGATACTCACATCTAGACTGCACAGTAATACATACATGTTTTAACATGTAACCCACTGAAAAGTGTCTGTTACTCAAACTAATCCATGCGGCTTTCACATAGGATGCCAAATGCACTGCGCTGGCCGCTGGGTTCTTATTTTTATAAATGTGATATGTTGTTTGTTAAGTGTTTGGTTAATCCACTTAAAGGGAGTGTAGGTCTTCACCTGCGCGTCTGTACAAGATCAGGATGGCACAACCACCGCCTCATTTTGAGCCAGGAAAAATACACGCTGAGAAAATTATTTTCACGTTCAAAACAATCTAGCAGATACTCACACAAATGTCATTGGTCTTACTAGACACTATTCATCATTGTAGCAAGAAATGCAACAATGTTTACGTCTCATGAGTGTGTAGGCAAGTCTAAAGTGGCACATGACCGATGGTGTCGGTTCTCCCCGCCCTCTCTCCCACAATCCTCTGCAGGGGTCACGGAGGACGACTTTTCTCATCCGGCCTCTCTCTCAGAATGAAACATGAACTTCATATTGTGTTTCTGCTGAGCACATCCATTGGCCCACACTCTCACACCAATCTGCTGCTAGCAAGATGAAAAATTCACTCTCATTAAAAATTGAGACGGGAGCAGAGGGCACACAGATAAGGTGTGAGTGTGTGTGTGTATGTGTGTGTGTAATAACACTTATGCTGCTTCAGAGAGTAACATGTATTCTTGAGGTTCTGAGAGAACCTGAGCAGGACTGAGACAAACCAGATTTTAAAAACCCACAAACATACACTATGGATCTATTCTGTCCATTTCATGACCAAGTGCTTCTGTCTTTAACACATCAATAACATTCTTATGAATCATGAACTGAATCCACCGCCTCAGTTACTGAATCAACATCTGACTCACACACTGAATCACGTCATCATAACTTTCATTTACATCAGAATCAAAACTGCTACTGCGTTCTGCACACTTAACATCTGAGGTTCTACATAAAGCAATGGAAACGTCTTTCTCAAACATTTGTCACGTGATGCTGTGAAACACAGGACATTCAGAGCAGATGAGAGTGAAGAAGTGAATGCTGTGGAACAATGGATTGGATGACTACACGATACAGACAGATGGCAGAGTTCTGGCCCTTCAGCAGGGGTGTAAACAGCCTCACCCAACCGCTCACATTGATAACCAAACTGAGCAGAAAACAAGAACAAAAAAACTTTACTGCATTAAGTCTAGACTAATGTTACAGTCCTCGATTCATGTTTATATACGGTCTGTGTGTGTGTGTGTACTGATATTCATCACTGTGTGGGGATCTAACACAAAGATAGTAATACCAGTAGATTTTGACCTTGTGGGGACATTGTTTAGGTCCCCATGAGGGAAAATGTAAGTCGCTTTGGATAAAAGCGTCTGCTAAATGACTAAATGTAAATGTAAATGTAAACAGCTTGTAAATCATATAGAATGATATTTAGAAAGGTTCATATAGAATATATCATAAGCCTGATATAAAATCAATGGAGGTCTATGGAATGTGTGTGTGTGTGTGTGTGTTAGTGTGTGTATTAGACCTGTCCTGACCTACTTTCTGTTCAACACAATCTGCCTCCACAACATGCTGTCAAACACACCAGATCTGAATCTCAGCACTGATGCTTCTGTTCCAAAATAAACACAATATTTTCACAACAAAAAACAGCACTGCCATAAAAGTAGTAATGTCAGTTTATTTCAGTAAAATTGGTCATATCTGAACACGGCAATCTGCTCGTGGTTTAAAACCCAATCCACTGGTGTGTGTGCTAGATAGCGGCTAATGAAGGTCGGACAAACATATCTGTCTAAAACGCACAAAAATACAGACGTTTACGAGGCATTTAGTGCACTCATGTGAAAGAGACTGACCGTAATCTCTAAATGCATGCTTAAAATAATCCAAAAATGAGTTTGTGCATCTATTTCTATGCCAACAGAATCCTGGAAGTGAAGGTGTGCGATTTGACCAATGACATGACATGACACAAGTGTACTCCCATGTGACTTGCATTTCCAAATTTTGATTCATTAAGCAACTTCGCCATGTGCAAGCGAACTGAACCAATTTAAAAAAATGCAACATTTTAACCTTTAATCTCTGTTTTGGAACAAAGGAAACAGACATGAAAACACCAGTCAAATCACAGCTCTATACAGAAAGTAAAGCCAAATAATACAGTTATTATGTACAACATCTAGTCTGTGTTCAAACCAAAGCCTTTATGTCATCACATGAAAAGGGCATTTCCATAAAAAAACAGACAATGTAAACATCTGCATCAAGAGCTGAAGTGAGCACATCCCACGCGTCGTGCGTTGTCAATGAAACCTTCTGAAAAGTGAGTTAAAGGTCTAAAGAGCATTTCATTTTTCTCCACCTCCACTATCTTGCGGCAGACATACGGGCTGCCGTGTGTATTTGTTTAAGAGATAAGGACTATAGAAGTGTCTGCTTGACATCACACATCACAAAGACACCACCTGTTTACATCACTTTAACTACAGATGAAAGCACGGGGATAACGGCAGTAAAAATCTCATTCATGCCTGTAAAACTGCTTAACAGAATACAAACTGAAGTTCAATGACATGTAAATAACTGAATTACGCAACAGAACTTCAGACCGATTCACCAATTAGAGATACAAGACACGTTGAACTTTTTGAGTAGTCAAGTAGTGAAATCCAGCATTAAAGCACAAATCCACATGACGGACAGAAACTACAGGACAGGGTTAACCTGAGATAACAGACAGACTGAACAAAAGCAGGAAGCAAAAGCACGGATGACAATCCCGATGGAGGACACGTGACCTGATCAGAGGTCAGACTACAGGTTTAATCAGATTATAGATGAGGAGCGTTGGGATAGCAGAGGGTTAACACAGAACACACAGGACTTTAATGGGAACCGTTTGAGGGTCAACTCTGGTCTCTCCGCCCATGCATGAGGGATGAGACTTCACAATCACTCAGGTTATATAACTGCATTCAGTCAGCCGAGAGCTGCCTGCCTGGCCGTTGAACCCTGCACAACTAGATTAGGGTCTGGAAATGAAGTTAGACAGAGCCAGGCACGTCCAAGGTTTCACCGCTTTATGCAAGTCTGTGGAAATGCCCGAAAATGGAAAATAACAAGGCTGCAAAATTCCTGCCGTCACCAAACCCTCCTGTAATGTTGTGTAGTGGGTCAGCGTGATCAACTAGTCCTCCAACCAAAACAAGCTAGTCATATAGTGACGTCAACAAGTTATTCTATGTTGATTTTCTTTCATGCTTCGGCAGCTTGATGTGCTCCAGTTTCATCCTTTTCTGAAACAAACTCCAGACAATTACTGCAAGACAACAGCTATCACTTAAACTGTCAATATTTACACTGTTAATATAATCTATACAGACGTTTATAAAGGAAGAACATGGACACTTCTGTGTATTTTGTACTGTCAACAAAAACTATTGCAATAGTTGCTTGTCCATGAGTGATAAACAGAGATTCTGACTGTTGATCTGAAGCCAAAAACAAGAACAAAAGTGGTGATAGAACAGCCATGGAACGATTCACTGATTATAAAACCTCCAAAATGACTAAAAGACAAAAATCTTTTGTGCACAGTCTTACTCCGATTATGCTTAGTAAGCATATGCTTACTTAACATTACTAAACATGTGAGCTTGTGTAAACACGTAAAAAAAAGACCTCATAGACGGCGTTAAGCAAAACCTGCTCATCAGGTGTAGTTTTTCACACATTACTCTGATTTAGCGCAGCATGTAAACGCCTTTGCCGGTTTTGTTTCTGTGTGGATGTCTGACAGTGCAGTAATAAAAGTGCCAAATGGAAGTAACAGTAAAATAACGCATTAAAAGTCGGCTCTGGAATCATGTAGTTGATATAGAAACGGCAAAATGAAAAACGATTGTTTCATATGCAGGTACTGCGGACATGAGAAGCGATATAACATACAATTTATAACCGTTTTCCCGGATTACTTTTATAAACTGATTTTTATAGATATCCATTTATTTTGTGCATGTAAGCGGTCTCAGTGAAAGTCCCAGTGATATAAAAAATGAAAATTCTTATTTTTTCATGAAATATTGCAGCGTTTATTGTAAATAGTTGATCAATGTGGGTCGTTCTCTTTTTAAAATGGGTTTGCCCTCATAATCTTAAATTAAGATCTGAAAATACGCTTCCGTCCTGTAATGACTATACAGCTCAAATGACAAGTTAGACGGTTTGGGCGGAGCATCCATTAGCTCCTCCCCTTCAACTGTCAGTCTGCTGACAATTCCATTTCAAAATGCAACAGCTGTTTTTATACATCCAATCAAATCGCAGTGAAATACGAAAGCCACGCCCACTACTCTTTGCATTACAAATTCCATTTCAAACTACAGAAGTTAAAATGATGGCAACTTCTGGTTCACGGGGACTTTAGGGAGACCTCAGATGGTGCTAGCTGACCCTAAACCAGTAAAGGTCTTTCTTTATTATTTTTGTTTACTTTAATCGTTCAGATTATTCACTCATGAACTCGTTTCAAATAATAATTAAATAACACTATAGCCCTGTTGTGGAGGAGAGCACATATAAAAGAATAACATTCACGTATACCTTACAAAAGGAGAACAATCTCATTTGTCTGGTTTGTTCTTTATCAAAAGTAGGTCTGAATGAAGTGAACACGCTCACAGGAATCATGTACAGCGTCTGCTCGCAGGGATAAAAACACAACAAATGTGCAGCATTACGATGGTAAGAGCTGGTTGCTACGCAACTACCATCACATACGCCACACGGCTCTGTCTTTATCTTTCTTCCTATCTATCAAAAGCACAATGTGTCTGCTCTAAACGCCCTGGGGAGCGTGGCAATGAATTTACAGGACTCTGGTAGATTATAAAAGAAGTGACACTACTGTCAATCAAATCAAACATGGCAACATTTACTCCATTCAAACCTGTGTGATTTCTTTTGTCACTGCAGAATAAACAACCAACCTGCACACTGCACTATTCAAATCAAATATATTCCAGATAATGTTAATGTCAGATCACACTCGTGTGCTTGTGATGTTATTGATGTTAATCATGACACGATTGAAGAGCAGCTATGATGAAAATCTTATCTGGACACAGTCAATATATGCCACACGTCTTGACATGACAACACTCAGCACATTACGATACTATATGATACACTTTATTGTCAGAAACTTGTCTCGAGTTACAGCAGGTTCACTCAGAATTACACAAAAAAAAAGAATTATTCTCCGGAACAGGTTTACTTTTTATATGAATTATTATTCAACACTAATACAGCTTGATGTACAATGAATTTCTTTATCTTAATTGAACTATATCTTGGTACCTTTTTCCGTCGATAGGACGGCAAATAGATTATTGTGGTAAAATAGTTCATATGCTTTTTGTAGTGGCTGCCCCACTATTTTGGAGCACATTTTCAATAGGTTCATTAGCTTTGATTTTACAGATAAACTCATATTCCAAACTGAATGACAGTACTGCAGGAGCAGTAGACTGTCTTTATTGACTGAAGAATAATAAAATAATCAGCTTTCTTGTTCCAAATGACCTCAGTCTACGGAGAAAGTAGATTCTTTGCATTGATTGGATTAACATATGACTGTCCACATTTCCAAAGCAACACGGCTCCGATGAACAACATATGAACTCCACAGGTACCAAGGAGACAACAAGCCAATCATAGCTGTGAACATTTAAATATAGACGTCTTAAAGGGACAGTAGCAGAGTGGAAAGTGGTTGCGGGGAGCTAAAGAAAGGCACAACTGCTAGCTGTATAAATGGACAATAATTGCCAAAATAACAACAACAATGATTAAACATACACATTCATAACAATTCATGTGTCTCCTTTAAGACAGGTTAAGAAAAGCACTACCAGTATTAATCAATTTAAATTAGAAATGAATGTATAATGACACGATTTGACATTTCATATTCAAGGTTACAGAGTGACACAAAGCCAACCTCATGATCAATAAATCACTTCTCTTTGTGTTCTCTCCACCGCTTCAGACGCTAGAGCTATTATCATTCAGCACGAGCAGCGCAGCTCCGTAGCGTGTACGCCGCGTGCCGCCGCTGGAAAATCTGCCCCTCACTAACAGCAGCAGGGCTTCCCTGACTGGCTGGGCCCGGACGGCTGCAGTCCAATCACTGCGGGCCCAGACGCCGCTCCGCTAGCGCTGCTCGCTAACCTCGCACAAACACAAATCTGCCTTTCAAATCACTGGAGCAGAGCGCACGTGAGCGAGCGAGAGAGGAGGATTTAGTGATATTTCAGGCTTTTTCTCTTTGATCAGATAAGTGAAGACGAAAGCTTCTTTTGACGGCGGCGAGGGCTCTCGTCTCGTAGCCCGCATCTTCCCGGTGAGAGGAGAACCAAACAAAGGCAAGGTGATGATAACATGAGATGTTGATGTCACTCAAACGACAGCCTGTGGGGACCAACAACCCCCCCCCCTGCTGTTTATCCCTTTAAACATCAGAGAAAGAATAAAACAATGTACACGACGAGCGAACCTGCAATGCAGCGGTTATCAGATTGTCCTCATTTCCCCTGCCCGTCACATCCCCTCCACATCTGTCACACACACACAATCATGTGTTCCTCAGAGACCGGCAGAATAAAACAAGACCTGGATTCATCACACACCATGACTTATTAAGCCTCTGGAACTGATGCTCATGTATGTAATAAATAATAGGAGACATTATTAAGCCTGTTAAAAATAAATAAGGCAATAAGGCGTGAGAAAGGGCTTTTATTGTGGAACACACACTGACAGGGAACTGAAGGTGTGTGTGTGTTTTTGTGTGTGTGTAAAAAAACATGTAAACACTGAAATATATCTCTTTTCTACAAACACACTTCTATTTCATGATTCTCGAGTATTAGCATGTCATGAAGTCTTTCAGGAGCCACGGTAAAAACCACATCACACACAAACCTCTCCGGCTGTGAGATCTTATCCCACAAACCTCATCTCACTCTCCTTGATGCTCACAAAGCCGCTGAACAAAGATGCAGCACAAACACATCTATGAGTAAGAAAATAAAAGCGTGTGTGTGGTGGGAACATCTGCAGCGAGAGGACGCTCCGTGCTTTCTCCAGACGGACAGATTAAAACAATGCCTTTGTTTACCACCTTTCTGCTAAAGCCCCGCCTCACGCACACTGTTTCTCTCACATGAAAGCAAAGATCGCTCGACACCGCTGCACATGATGGGGCACACCGCTGTCCCACGCCATACATGTTACGACTGTAATACAACTAAACCTGCATTTATAACCCCTTTACCTACAGAAAATCATTGAATATAAATAAAAAAGACATCCGTGTTTAATAATCAAGGCGTTTTGATTTGCATGTGTTGCAGGAAATACTTTATGAATGAACTGTGCACAGTCAGTACATCCAGCATGCATCTTACTTTCTGTCCAATGTGGACACCAATCAACAAACAGGTGGCGCATGTCACATGCGGTTTAAATGTGTCATATTGCGCGAATACGTGTGGTTATGTGTATTTGGTGTGATAAGTTGCTCACGCATAGGGATGGGTACTGAGAAGTGGTACTTTTTTGGGTTGATACCAGAGTATGGATAAGCTTCATGACAAATGATACCGTTATCGATACTACTCTGTGTATTCGGGTGATAAATGGTGAATTAGAGGCTGCTGACGGTCATTTTCCAACCCTGAATGATGAAATGATGAATGAAGTATGCTCATCATATGTGTGATATGTAGGGTCATATGATTTCTGCAATGTATTTGTAATCTGATCTGAAGAGGGGCATGGGTTGAGCTTGTGCAGCTTTCAGCGTCTGCGTTTCGCAATGAGGAAGCTTCTGTCAAACACCCCTTTGCGGTCAAAATAAAAGTGAACAAAAGAGTCATTCTATCTAAAAGTGAATGCTCACCCAGACCTGCCTGAAACAAATCTACGTCAGTTGGTGGTCTGATTTGACTAAGACCTCCCAAATGTATACTCAAGTAAGGTGGTGTACCTGTCAGTACAATTGAAGAGGAACCTGATGTTCCAAATATGGTCAGAGGCGTTACATTTCCCTCACAAGCTTGCAGTATTCCACCAATCACTACACACTGGTGAACTGACCAATCAGAGCACATCTCGTTTTTTAGAGACATGAGCTTTGTTCAAAATCTGTGTGTTTCAGAGAGGCGGAGCAAAGAGGAGATACAAACATGCAGGGTGTGCGGAAAATAAAGCGTTTTTAACCTTAAATCATGTTTACACATTACATCTAAACACAACATTATATTAGTCATATGACCCCTTTCAAAAGTACATTTAAACCACATTCCTTCAAATGTGACTTGCTTATTTCAATATTATTCCTTTATATTTAACACTGGTGTCTTATCAAAGCGCTTGTCACTGTTTGATAAAAGAAATAATTCACACTTAAGGGCTGAATATAAAATCACAGCATATCACAGCTTATTACTTTCTTTCAATTGTTATAAATTCAGCTTACGCGATGGCAAATGAGAGAACAAATTCAAAACGATCATGGTTTCTATCTAGACATTTCTATTACACAAAAATCATTTTCAAAACGATCTAATGAATTGATTGGATAAAAATAACTAGGATGAGACGCAGGTCACGCATGACACCAAAAACAACACGTCTCGCTTAGGACAAACATTGACCAGAGTGAGAGGGGAGGGAGTGTTCCAAAGTAAACAAACAAAAGTAGGTCAATTCTATTGGGTTTATCTATCAGCCGGCGAGCAGAGCGTTGCTGAAGCACAGCAAACACACAGAGCCGTGATGAAGACCTCCTCATACAGACATCATATCACCTTGACGTCACCTGTAATGAAGACAGAGAGACAAACACCACTGCAGGGAGACGGACAGAGAGAGAGAGAGAGAGAGAGAGAGAGAGAGAGAGAGAGAGAGAGAGAGAGAGAGCAAGCAGCAAAAGTTCAAGTCTGTGGTCAAAACACACAAAAAAGTGAAAACCAATCAACACTTCACAAGCAGTTTGATTGACAGGCGACTGACCATCATAATGCCGATATTTTGTGATATTTTGTGACTGACCTGATCAATTAAAACAAAGACCCCATAACCAAATATTTCACTAGACATGTTTACGTAAAAGTTATTGCCGCTCTCCCAGGAGGGTGTTATAATGCAGTTGTTTAAATGTTCTGCGTGGATCATCACCCTCATACTTAAAGATACAGTAAAAACTCACCCGTCATCTGTACTTGACAAATGTATTAGTGTACAAGAGACAGAAGATATCAAGAGCATCCACAAGATGCACGCCACAGTTCAAACTGAATTAAACTGATCGTGATCTCATTCGCTTTAATAGGAAGCCGGAGACTTTTGGAGACACGAGCGTGTGTGGCGACAGGATGTGGGTGTGCACAAAAACACAAGAATGTTGAGAAGAGCGTGATTTGTGGATAAATGTGTCTGAGATCATGTGTGTTGCGGATTGTGTTCTCGTCTGACACATATGGCCACAACAGCAGAGCAAGCAGTCGCTCTTGTTGGTCTTTGATAACGATGCGTTATTCACTAGTGACATTTATTACAACAATTTCCACTTAGACAGACAGACAGAGAATCGGGTGTGAGACTTCAGACATGTCATGTCCAAAGAAAATAAGAACAGAAGAGATTGGAAATGAATGGAAAAAGCAAGACAGACAGATGGAGACAATAAAAAAGATTATTTGTGCGAGAGCAGACTAGTGTTGGAAACTCAAGGAATGTGTGTGTGTGTGTGTGTGTGTGTGTGTGTGTGTGTGTGTGTGTGTGTGTGTGTGTGTGTGTGTGTGTGCTAATGCGACTCACATGTGTGCGCGTGAGAGAAAGCTAAGGGAAGGGGATTTCCACAGGCCCCTTATAAAGCCGCTGCGCCACAGCTCCAGATGCACACGCGTGTGTTTCTCTTCAATGTTCTTTACATGAATAAAAGGTGTCACGCCACGGTCCTCCTGTCCAAAATTCATCGGATTGATTTGAGTTAACTGTGTCACTGAACAACATCACTACACCACAAATAAAGAGTTCCTTCCTTCATCTGGACAAAACTGTTAACATCAACAGAAGGAAGATAAGAAAACAGAGAGAAAGAGAGAGATGCCAAAAGAGAGAGCGGCAATCTGTAAGCCCTCCAACATCAACAAAGAGCTCTTTAGCTGGAGAAAATGTGCCAGTAGAGACAGGAAGAGAATTGTGTGTTGAATATATAGTGTGGTGGAAGCGTTCCACATGTTTCATAGTTATGGCTCAATATATTCACACAAAACACTGCAGAATAAAACACCATTAGGGATGTTTACTAAGACAAGCATCACTCATTACGGTCACACTATTCCTGTATATGAAACATAACGCCCCTGTGACATGAACGATACCTTAAGACCTGTGGAGGATGTGCTAATACTTCTCAATCAGATCTGCAGAGGATCAAATAAATCTCAGAGACAGAAGGAGAGAACGGAGCCATATCCAGAGAGACCAAATGGTCGCATTTTGTCAAGAAATTCCTGCCGGTGCAACCAATTTTTATTAATGGTTGCAATTTTGTGCGCAGAAATGTTATATTTCGCAAGCGGTGCATCCAGTCACTAATTTTCGCCTCCCATCCTTTAGCCATTCGCTTTTATATCAGTGCCCCCACCCAGAAAGCCATATTGCAACGGTGTAAGAATTGCGTTTTATGCTACAATGAAGACGAGTGAAGCGCAATTTGAAACTGAAATAAAAATGTTTTGTCAATGCCGCCTGCAGAATGCAATCATTTCCACTGCTAGGATACAAAGCAGCGTATGGTGCGTGTATAGTATCCATGTGAAGCTAATGCATGAAACATTCGTTTAACTTTAACCACTATGATATTGCATAAAGCTCTCCAACAATAAATACTTGAATATTTGTTGTATTTAAATACTTTGTATTTGTGAGTCGCTATTGATAAAAGCTAAACATGTGTATCGACGCAACAAAGCAGAGGCTTTGAGAGTGTTCTCTTACGAGTTGTTAAAGATGTGCTTTGAAAATGTTAAAGTGTTGAAATCATTAAATCATAAGCCAGATTGGTAATCGTTTTATTAATGTTATAAACATGTTTGTATGTAGTTTTAGTGATTATTTTTTCTTACCTCACCCCATGACTCTGGCGCTACCAAATTAGGGATATGTGCCACCAACTGTATAACTTGGTAGCACCAGTGCCACCTCTCTCAAATGTTAGTCTAGAGCCCTGGAAGAATAAACATTCTACATGTGCACCGGCAACTCAATAGTAACACCTTCAAAACACTCACAACACCTTAGCTACCCCTCAGCAGCATGCCATTGAAATGAATTTAGAGGACCGCAACGCTCAATATGGCCGCCCTAGTGAACCTTTGCGCATGCATAGTATCTAAAATAACATGAAATTTAATGTTTTTAAGTGCAATTTGATCATAGAAAACAAATGTGATGGTACAGTTTACATCATTTTTAAATGTGCTTTAATAAGGATTTTTGCCGGCGATTGTAGAACTATCAGTATTCCCCATTCATGTCTTTTTTTTAATGACATAATAACTGCTCAGTGGCATGTTGCAAAGATGACCTAAACAGACTTTGAAACAGCTTACAATGTTCGGAGGAACCACCTAGCAACACCAGCACTGCCCTAGCAACCGTGAAGAACATCCCAGCTGCATAGCAACAAGCTAAATCACTTAGCAACCACAGAGAGATGCTCTGGCAAGCATCATTTCCATGAAAAATGTAGTAAAGCTTTTTGTCATTTCAATCACGTTTACAAGTATGGCTCTGCCGTCTGGAGTGTTATTGAAGGAAAGCTCAGAGACAGCAGCAGGAGTGTGTGTGTGTGTGTGGGCTGGTCTGTGGGTGGTCAGAGGAGAGCAAGTGACAGAGCAGGACACACACACTGAGCTCTGACAGTCAAAACCAGTGTTAACAATCGGTGCCCCAGTGAGTGTACACTGCGCAGTGTGTCTGTCTTTATATCAGAGAGCTATTTGGCCGCTAGAGAGAGACAGCTAATTTGATGCTAGAATCAGATTAAAGCAGTCCATCATCATACCGAGAGCATATCACATAAATGTCTTGACACACACATCTTGTTTTAGATTCTCAAACTGTCTGAGATATTAGTGGATTATTGTCAAAGCTTGTGTGATTCTTCACAAACACTGGAGGAGTATGATATCAAACAGACAGGCACATTAAAAACAGGACTGAGAGACGTGACACTGAGAGCACTAAACACACACATAAGCACACTGTCAACATCAGCAAATCCCTTCTGACATCAGACACTGCTGCTGCTGGACGATTACACACAAATCACAGATTAAAACAAATCTTCTGACTGACACAACTCCTCTGATGAGTGAAATGACAAGACAAACTGCAAACACTGGACCAGACTCTATATTACAATCCTGTGTTTGTGCAGAGCAAAGTTTTCACTCCCGCTAAAACAAACAAAAACACAATGTAAACAAGGTAATACCCATGAGTCTGTAAACAAGAAACATGAACGCTTCAAATATAAATGATATCACTACAATAACATGAATACTTGTTGAGGAGAGTTCTGTACTCACCACACAGATTTAACAAACATTCTGTCACCTTATTTTATCAGCAGTGAATCAGAGGTGAAGTAAGCGATTGTTAAAACCTAAGAAAAGAAGAGAAGTGTGATTGTAACTGTATGAAAGTGCGATATGTAAAACGTCAGAGAATCACTGGCGGCTCATTCAAAGATTTCTTCGTTCAGACGACGATTGCAACCCAACATGCAGAAACGAATGAGCTCGATTTAATAAAGCTTCATTAGAGTCGTGAGAGAGGGAGACAGAGAAAAGGAATATCTGTCGAATCCAATTAAATACTTTTCCACTGAACCTCTGGAGCCGTGTCGTTCCCAAAAGACACTAGTCCTATCGGCTGACGATGACACACACCAATTAAATCTCCTTCTATCTGTGTCCTGCACTATTAGAGCAGAATCAAAGAGCGAGAGCATTATGTGATTCCTTTGCTCCAAACAAAGCCATCATTTAACAAACAATTCACATCCTTCATGCTGCTGAAGATGATTACTTTCACGTCTGAAGATCCACACAATGGCTGTTTCCAACCGCAGGATGCAGTTTAGCATGCGTGATCACACACACGGGTTCTTTTGAACATCTGCTGCATACAAAGGACAAGCACATCATCTCACCACAGGACATACAGGACTGTCCTGGTCGCTGAGAAAACATTGAAAGGCAAAATGTCCCACACTGGTCAGATCCACTGAGAGATGAGAGTGAATGTGTAATAATGCTGAAGATTGTGGTGAGCGGCGGGAGCAGAATGCAGTTGTTTGTTTCGTGTTGGGCTGATGTACACACTCATCATGTGAGATCGACTGACGGTCAGCGGCTCTCTCTCTACAGACAGACAGACAGACAGACGTATACAAACCCGTGTGCTTCAGTGCTTGGGCTTTAATATGCTGATCTTAATGCAGTAATAATCGGACACCTCACCCTGCGTGAAACATTAGTGTTCCGTGTCTACACACACCACTCTCCAATGACAGCCGTTAACAACCAGTCACAGACCCACTCTGAGTCAGAAGAATGACAGATGTTAGCTCAATACAACACGTCTGAGGTTACCACTGTGTAATGAACTCAAGTATGAGTAAAATAAATGAATGAATCTGCAGTGGAATGTGCACTGGTTTTAAACAAAGAAAAACAGTTCCAGTCTTCCACAGCAGGTTTGATGGACATGAATTGAAATGTATAAATGAGAAATATTATTAATCTGATGTCAGGGCTCTAGACTGCGTTCAAACGGTCGCATTTTGCGACAATTTTTCATTTACTCATTTAGCAGACGCTTTTATCCAAAGCTGCCTGTGCGACCAGTTTTGGACGCATTGTGCGACTGCCAAACTGATAAATATATAATTTTTGTGCATTCTACACTTCACGCGCAGAATTGTGTAAGCGGCGCATCCAGTCACTCTATTTTGCCTCCCCTCCTTCAGCCATTCACTTGTCTATCATTGCCCAGCCCCCCAAAGCTGTGTTCCATTGACTAGTGTGAGGGCTCGCAAACACGCCTGAGCATGAAAATTAATAAACACAAAAATGATAAACACAAAATTACGTTAAAATTCCCATATAAGCAGACGCAAAGAGTTGGTAAACGCATGTGTCACGCATATATTAGATCCATATTCTCACTCTTAAAGGGGCAGCAGCATAATACAGATTTATAATATACATTAAAACAACAAAGGACAAGCCCTAAAACACTCACTGATATTAAAGGAATTGTGCACTCCATGTGTGAGTTGTTTGCAATAAAGGAAAAACTAATTTAGTTGTTAAAGATGTTCTTTTCATATGGTAAAGTGTTGAAAGAGTTTTTGTATAAACAACAATGATTTGAAATTACTAGTAATTGTGATTTATTAATGTGTTATAAAACATGTTAAGATATAGTTTTGTTTTAGTGTTTCTATCTTCTTGCCTCACCCCTGTCACCTCTCTCAAATGTTAGTTTTTATTTTTAGTCTCTGTGACTCCCAAAACACCTTCAGCTGTTGCTACTAAGTTACATTAACATTTTTTTCCTTGATTTTAGCCAGGAATCAAAACACTTGTTTATGAAGCGTACATCATGCTGCAAGTGTGAACACACACACACACACAATCACATTGGAGAGAAGCAGATCAACAACAACATAGAAGCAAGTGTTGAGCTGTGGACTAGTACTGGGGTCTTGGTAAGGGCTCAGGGTGTCCTGTGGAAAATCTCCTGAATGTATGTTTAAAAACTCCAACATGACAGAAGGAGAAGGAAGCTAAAGACATCTCAGATATTCCATTAGGATTAAACATTCATTCCATTACACGTGGCTGTGGATCAGCTGAGTAAGCCCATAAGAGAGGACATGCAGGTAAGAACGGACGGCACTTATTATGACACAGAAGATGACGAGTGTGTTTAAATGTCTTGTAATGAGAGATGCAGGAAACTATTAATCCAGATAATGACATCAAAACCACTGTATTCACACAGCAGGAGAGACAAAAAACATGTCCTCTTTAAGAAAACCATTCAGCACACAAACATATGAGAAGCCAGAATCATATTTTACATGATCAAGGACATGAAGACCATCAAAACATCCAAAATGAGAAATATTATGCACAACACTGAAATACTTTGCAAATAAAAATGGCATGGCATTTGACTTCTGGCAATAATGCACAAAGACTGAATAAATGCTTTCTGACAGATTCAAGAAGCATTCATTTAGCATCAAGGTCTGACAAGTCAAGCCAACTCAGAACATTTAGAGAAAGAAAGATACTTTATTTCTGTTTTCCATACATCTACATGTATTTTAAACCACTTTAAGTTGCACTACAAACATCACACTTTACTTTATTTTATTCCTTTAATTATCTTTGTTTACATACTTGCACTATTTGTACGCAGCCCAGCTGCAAATGCTTTGGCAATATGAATGTACATTTTGTCATGCCAATAAAGCACACTTAAATTGAAAAATTAAAGAGATCTCTGATGTAAAACTAGAGTGCACAAAGGAGCTCTCTTAGTATAAAATCATCTCAAACGACTCTTCTACAAATGTATATATTCTCTACAGATATATTCTTGATCTTCCTCATTCACAGAGAGACAAGTGTCATCTTATATATGATGCGGGGAGGGGAAATGGCCTGGGATGTTGCTCACACAAATATGCCAGGAAAAAATAATATAAACAATATTTTATGCAAGAAATTTATATATATATATTTTAAATATGTATTTTTAATTATCTGCTAAAAAGTTTTTTATTGTCCTTAAGTGGCGGAACAAAGTCTCTTTCTTTATAAGCTACATAAACATATATATCATCCGGCAACAAAACAAAACAATTCAGCAAGAACACTTAGGAACTCCAGGAACAAAGTGCTCTAAAAATAGCGGCCTGTGTATCCAGATGAGCCGTAGCTGAAATCTAGAGCACTACACCGTCCCCCTCCACCAGAGCTCTTGTGTTCTGTTTTTTTCTTCACGTATAACTGCCTCCTGAAAACAGCACGAGCATCACAAGAAATGCATATCAAACTTCAAAGTGAGGGATCCCACAGGAAGTTGCTGATGGTTCTGAGTGGCAGATAAGAGTCAGATGTAAACTAACAGGCCACACAAGCTCATCTCAGTCCAGTCCGTCTGCTACAGTTCAGCTGCAGTCACTGGCAGACACATGGCAACATTTAAGTCATCCATTAAAAGTGATAAAAAGGTAAGAAACTACAGTCAATGCTGTGCATTACACTCCAGTGTCAGTCCTGGGTTTTTCTTTCAGCTTCGGTATGATGTCACAGTTTAGACATGACTTATGCATGCGGACACAACATACAAGTCGTTCACTGGCATCTAGTCAAGCAAGCTTTGCACATTTCATCTGTACTGGATTACGTTATTCATGCACTTCTCTCATGTACATGTGTCACAGACGCACTGAAAAACAAACTGTGTTGTTTAGGAAATGTAACAATTGCCATCTTTCACATCCTTTAAAATATGGAAATGAAATCTGTCATGATTCCACCTCACCTTGTCAGGTATTTCTTGTTCATAGAGGTGGAATCATACAGGATCCTCTGTTTTATGTGGGGAGAGATATTTTTGACCCTTGTGGCCTTCCATACTCTCCCTGAGTCGTGTCATTGTTCCCTACCCTTCTGTTTCCTAGTTTGTGTTAATTACCTTCCCTATAAAGAGTCCTCATGTTTCTTTGTCTTGTGCGCGTCCATTGCATATGTTACCTTGTCTGTAAGCTGTGGTAATTTATACCTGTAGTTTGTACCTTACCTTGTTCGTGTTGGAGAAACTGTCTCTGTATCCTGTGGCATTATACTTGTTACCTTGTTCCTGTCCTGTTCTTCCCTGTCTAGTAAGTTTAGTGTTCATATCCAGTGTTTGTTTTGTTAGTTTAGTCAGTCTGTGTCCTAGTTAACTTTATTATTTATCCTGTATTGTTTTCCCCCTTGTGGGTTTTGTTTAGCTGTTTTTGTAGTGCTCTGTGTTAATAAATAGTCTTGTTAACCCCTCAATATCTGTGTCTGCCATCTTCTGCCTGCAATTGGGTTCGACCATTGAGATCCATAACAGAAATCAGAAGAAAGGGAATTAAACAAAAAAACACTTAACACTAGGGCTGGGACGATATATTGTGTCATTTTTATCCTCAGTTTCGCAGTCAATGTTTCGCAGTGAATAAGGGACACAGAAGAAGAACGATTCACACGTGTAAGGTACAGTTGTGTTCAAAATTATTCAACCCCCACTGAAATTGATTGTTTTGGTCGGTTTGACATTGATTATGATCATTCAGTCATCCTGCTTACAATTAAATCAAAGAGGCACGTGTAGGTCAGACAAATATAACATAACATTTATAATGAAATAACCACAAATGTCTTTTCTGAGCTCACATCATTATCAGTTTTATTCAACCCCCAAGTGACATTCAAACTTAGTACTTAGTACAACATCCTTTTACAGTTATAACAGCTTTTAAACGTGAAGCATAGCTTGACACAAGTGTCTTGCAGCGATCTACGGGTATCTTCGCCCATTCATCATGGGCAAAAGCCTCCAGTTCAGTCACATTCTTAGGCTTGCGCACTGCAACTGCTTTCTTGAAGTCCCACCAGAGGTTCTCAATCGGATTTAAGTCTGGTGACTGCGATGGCCACTTCAAAATGTTCCAGCCTTTAATCTGCAACCATGCTCTAGTGGACTTGGAGGTATGCTTGGGATCATTGTCCTGTTGAAAGGTCCAACGTCTTCCAAGCCTCAGGTTTGTGACGGACTGCATCACACAGTCATCCAATATCTCCTGGTACTGAAGAGAATTCATGGTACCTTGCACACGCTGAAGCTTCCCAGTACCTGCAGAAGCAAAACAGCCCCAAAGCATGATTGACCCCCCGCCATGCTTCACAGTAGGCAAGGTGTTCTTTTCTTCATAGGCCTTGTTCTTCCTTCTCCAAACATAGCGTTGATCCATGGGCCCAAACAGTTCTAATTTTCCACAGAACACTATCCCAAAACTTCTGTGGTTTGTCCACATGACTTTTGGCATACTGCAGTCGACTCTTCTTATTCTTTGGGGACAGCAAGGGGGTGCGCCTGGGAGTTCTGGCATGGAGGCCTTCATTACGCAGGGTGCGCCGTATTGTCTGAGCAGAAACTTCAGTACCCACATCTGACAAATCTTTTCTCATTTCCTCAGCAGTCACACGGGGACTTTTCTCCACTCTACGCTTCAGGTAGCGCACAGCAGTCGAAGTCAGCATCTTCTTTCTGCCACGACCAGGTAGCGTTTCAACAGTGCCCTTTGCCTTGAATTTGCGAATGATGCTTCCTATGGTGTCTCTTGGTATGTTTAACATCTTTGCAATCTTCTTATAGCCATTGCCCTTCCTGTGAAGAGTAATCACCTGTTCTCTTGTCTTCCTGGACCATTCTCTTGACCTCACCATGTTTGTAACCACACCAGTAAATGTCTAGAAGGAGCTGAGTATCACAGTCATTTTAAAGCTGCCTAATTGGTGCTTATTAGGCTTTATTGCTGCTCCCTGATATCCACAGGTGTTTTCAATACCTGATTGAAAACACTTCATTGAACCTCTGTTCTTCAGAGTGGTAGTCTTTAAGGGGTTGAATAATTATGTCAATGAAGAATTCACAAAAGAAACATTTACTACTGTATTACAAAACTAATTGATGTCATTTTAGTTGCATATGGTTCTTTAAGAAGTCCTTGTAGGATTTCATTCTGAATACAATTACAAATGTACACTAAATTCCCTAAAACCATTTACAGCATTGGGGGTTGAATAATTTTGAACACAACTGTAGCTGTATCTCAATTCGTAAGGCTGCGTCCTTGTGTCCTCCATAGGTATCATCCTCTAAAGGATGAGGTATACGGAGGATTCTCAATTTGGAATTAAACGAGATGTCCTTCATAGAACATACTGGCAGAAAAGGAAACAGGAAGTACCACGTTGCCATGACAACACATTGCACTCGCACACCTCTCAAATTAATTCAAATGATTTCTACATGATTTAAGAGGTAAAAAGTTGGTTTCTTTCTACCCTAAACACTGCAAAGAGTTAACTGTTACTGTTTTAAAACATTTAAAAATCACTGAACACTTGTAAAACTATTTACTACACATACCTGCTAAGATAAAAAAACATGACACAGATTGTAAACTCTTAAGTGCAGCTGTTGCAGTTTGCCAGAACAGACGTTGGCCAACGCAAAAAATTGTGGGTTATCTCTAGCAAAGATACAGCTCATGTATCCTCCTAATTCTTGTCAAAGATGGTCGCATTTGAAGGGTGCCTCCGCAGAGTCCCACCTGATTTTATGAAACGAGACAGTCTCCAAGACGTAACAGCAGTCGAATGAGACCTCTGGAGTACGCAACCTTACGAAATGAGACACAGCCGGAGTCTCAAATCGCGCGCGTATGCACTATTCACCTCCATTTTGTATAAATAATGCAAGTGCGTTCACATTGAACATTTGAAAAATAATTGCACTTTAAGTACCTGGATGATGTACTTTTTCAACCAAAAATATGAAGTGTGGACCGTCGCAGTTTCACTTACGTAGCGGTAGAGAGGCGGGGCTATCAGACACTTCTCGAGCAAAACTCCCCTGCAGAGTGAAAACGCTTCAATCTGATGATGAATGAAGTAATGCTGGACAAAACACATGTGAAATGTACAAGTTTGTCTTTTATTCACACTCATTCTGGTTTATAATGATGATGTTTGATGACTGTTGCTTTTTCAAATGCATGTTATAAACGATTCAATCTTGTAGTGACTTTAGATCGAGCAGAACTTCCTTTCTACTGATCAAAGTGCCATAGTTCACTGCAGAGCTGTGCATAAAACACAGAATCCAAGCCTTTGCGATTCAGAATTGATTCTCAACAGGGATAATTAGTGTGAATTGTGATACATCGTCGCCAGCCCTACTTTACACTTAACATCTGGATTTAACACAACATCATCACAAGCCCTGCAGACGCTCTCTCTCTCAGTTCCTTCACTAAAACAATACAATACAACACTACTCATTATCATAACTCACATTCAGCATCCAGAATTCATATTTAAAGCATTCACATTTCCTTCAGTTAAAACCATATTGTGAGATCCATCTTGAGTATAAATGCAGACTTTCTTCAGCTTGACTGTCCAGTTGCCATTCCACATCTCTTCTGTGTCTATCTGACCTTTCATATCTAACATTTCATACGGCATGTTTCCTATTGCAAACATTTGTTGGCAGAATATAGGGGTGTTCAAACTTCATTAGTGAAAGTGTACTGTTATAAAGGTTGACACAAAATATTGCTCAGTTAGTTTTGAGGCAAAAGGCTTGTGTGAGATAGAATAAACAGAACAAAACTATAACTGTTTTATCATTTCTTTGTCAAAGTGCTTGAACATGGGAATGTTGGTCTTAAAAGCATACTTATGTCTGTTCCCCATCTCAAGAGCCAGGTGGTCATGCATCTTAAGGACGTACAAGTCTCTGTTTACTTTTTTTAAATCACATCTGTTGACTGTAAAGGTGTTTCACCCTATTCAGGGATAGTGGTGAACCAGATAGCGGTTGATCTGTGATCCGTACAGATCGTGCTCTCGGTTCAGAACATATGTAAGCCGTGGATCAACTGTACATGTATTCATCCCTCTCTCTTCAGTCTCTGGACGAGTACAATATTAAAGCGTATTCTTGCATTTTTTCTTAACTTAAACTGTTGAGTCAAAGTGCAAATGACCCGATCCAAAGTGCAAAAACGTGCACCACTTCAGCATTTTTTACGCGTTGCCCACGCATGATTCATTAACGCATTTAAGCAGATGAGAGAGAGCCGGTCCAGATACTAACTTCACGATTGCCACCTCATAACACACGTCACACTAATGATCTGAACTCTTGAGATCCAGTTGTCAGCTGTCTACTCTCATTCCTCGTTTATATCATATTTATTTGTTATACATTTTGTCATTTTTTAGTGAACGCATTCTGTATAACAGCCTAGATAATAAATATTACTGTTAAATAATGTGTTAAATTAATCTGTTGATATCTTAATAATCTGTTGTACTTTAACAAAAAAATGTACATAAAGTTCTTTAACCCCTTATACAAGCGCTCCTATTTTGAGGATTTTATTGATTGCAATTTGCAAAAACAAGTTATTATAGTTATTATTACAATAACATCAAATAACAAAACTATGATGAGCATTTACATTAGCTGATTCGAAAAATGATCTGATCCTTTGCACCACTATTCAGGGAACATAAGAAGAAAGCATGTCAGTCATTTATAAACACCTCTACATCCTGCTTTAACAAATGTAAACAATGTGTGATCCTTCCTGATGGAAACATGTTAGAAAGCAGTGCTGTGAACAGAACAGAACCGCTTTTTTTACAAAAATGTGTGAAAGGCAGGAGAGACGACTCCATGTGTCATCTTAATACATTTCAGTGCAATGATACAACAATGAATCTATAAAAACAAAAGATGGAAAACCCAAGAGGTTGATTGTCAAGACGGTTTGGCTCTCCTTACGTGGAGGTCGGGTTCTGAGGTGTGATTTAAGGTACAGATGAATAATCACGGCTTGGTGTTGGTGGAGCGGTGACTCTTTATGACGGCAGCTTCACTCATAACTCAGGAGAAGCTGACATCACATCACCTAATAACCTTGAGCTCCAGCTCAGCCAATCTCTCTTCTAAACCTCCCTGAGCAAACTCGACCTGTTCAGTCATGTGTGAGCGTAACATCATCACGATTTAGGCATCCCCGAATGTCCTCTAGAACCTAAAACGCTGGTCATCAACAACACCACAACACAACACAAAAGACATATGGACTTCAGAGCCCGAATGAAAAATATACTGTCATCATGTTCCGCCTTGACCTTTGAGTCAAAAAAACTGCATAAACCATTTTTTACGGCGCGGACTGGGAAAAGGCACAGATTTTCCACACGCTACATGAACAAAGACGGCCTCTGTTTCTCATTACACACGTGCTCGCTTGGAGGACTGTATTAGGTTAGTGTTTCTTAAAGCGGCCCGCACAGTTTCAGGCGCCTTCCAGCGTTTGGCTCCTAAAGCGGGACTGAAGACAGATGACGGGTCTGACAGCCCTGCTTCATTATAGAACAGGCTGATACAAGTGGAGGGAGCGGCCCACCGTCTTGTTTTTCCACACCCAGCCCCCTGGTTGCCATCCTGCCTTCTCACCGTGCAGACAACACCTCGAGGACAAGTCAAGAAAAACAGCACAACTGCCCCCACAACTTCCCTCCCCCTGTTACTAGCCTGGGATTCCTGTTTTACGGCAGCGAAACTCAAAATTGAAGAGCTCAGAGTCGAGCGTGACCAGTTTTGCTGGGTTTTAGTACACAGGTCGTGTTAATTACATTGAATGTCAGAAGCTCAGGTCTCCAGACACAGAGACGGGTGTAGTGTTACTGCAGAGTTAACTCAGAGTCAGCCACAACACACCACAACGTCCTGATAAAAGAATGAAAATATAAAAGAGTGAGTCAACAAACTGTGTTTACAACCTTTTTAAGCTGTTACCGTCGGGTAATGTCCAGAAGCGGTCGGATAAGAAAGCTCTTGAGATGAAGGTGTTCATCAATAATGGACAGCGCGCTTGCTCCGAGCCTCATCTCATTATTGCAAATGGCTTGATGTTCATCTCCACCTCATCAGGCTGTGAATGGCAGCTGACATCACTCTTGTTACCCAGAATACATCAGCATTACATTATATGCCCTGTGTGTAAGACGACTCTGTAAAAATGACTGTATGACATCAGATAATGTGAAATTATACACATCTACAGTATATCTGAACACTGGAACTATTGGATGATCCATGTTTCCAATGTCCAGAGCAGTGTGACCGCTATAATGCCACTTCACTTGATCGTCAACTGCTAGCAAACATCTATCAGCCAATCGTGTGGCCGAAACTCAAAGTATTCATTTACATTTACATTTAGGCATTTGGCAGACGCTTTTATCCAAAGCGACTTACATTGCTTTGTCCTATACATTTTACATAGGTATTTGCAATGCTCTTACCACTGAGCTACAGGAAAGCAGTTCATATTCAGATATGTAGGTCAAGAGAATAATCCATTTATCGTCATTCCTTTTGCAAATGTTTTTGATGATGATAACGTTTCACTGGGTCTGAACTGGAAACTCATTTCATTGGAGATCTCAAAAACTCTCTCTTTCTCAATCTTTTATCTCTTTATCTGAACATCTGCTGATAAAATGTTGTGTGCCACCTATCAAAGGTGGGGCAGACGGAGAGATGTTTGCCTAAATAGAAGGTCATAAAACACTACCCATGTTACATCTGCCAAACGCAGAGCTCGGGAGCAGATGTTTCAGGGGCGACCGCAGTTTAATTCTGGCACAGCATTAATTCATCCATGCGTTTATAGCTGCGTCTTATAGCCTGTGATCAATAATTCAGAGAGCCCACGAGAGATAGCACAGCTGATGGAAGCGGAGCACAAGCGCAGAGGCTGGACCAATCACACGAGAACAATAAGAAGGCAGACTCAAAAGCACTAGAGTAGATGTGAAGGAGCTCGGCCTTCTCCTGGAGGAAAAACACAGCGGTGGATCTGTTTCACATTACTCCATTAACTGGACGTTTCAATAAGACCAATGAGGCCGGTGTACGGCTCGATCATAAGAGGAGAAAAAACATCTGCTTTGAGGTTAATCTTGTGATAAGGTTCCCTTCTGTGGCTCGGTCAATTGCAGAGAAAACCCTGAACAAACATTAGCATTCTGTGGGAAGGTTTAGCGGCGCCGAGGACACTCATTCTTGTTTTAAGCGTATGAAGCTGGTGTGCTGTTGTCCATTTTTTTTAATAATTGCTGATCCATAACACAAGACTTTTTGCCAAACGTAACTTACATTCATGTGTGAGTTTGTGAAGACGCTGTGCGTTCAGACATGATCTCAGGCTTGTCCGATTCTGAGACGGTCATGCGTGAGATGATCTCTGCCATCCCACAATCCGATTATACCGCAAACTCTCAGCTGAATTCTATTTCAGTCAATTCTCTAGTGGTTCAGCAAAATCACCACCGACACATTTCTGTCGTCACAACGCTCAGCTGTAACACACGGTGTTTTGACATGTAAGATAAGATCATGGAATGCCATAGGGGAAAACCATCAGCTGCGGCTCTCCTCATCTCACTCCTCATATCACACGCAGTCCTCATTTGACACCAGGAACATCAGGTCAGATGCATTCCTTCGTAATTGGGTATTCAAACAGATATTCAAGCACACAGCAAGCAGTTGTGTATAAACACGAAAGAAAAAGGAGTAATAAAGAGTGACCTAGAGACCTTGTTTACACTGAGTCGTTCTGTCTTGGTTTGAAATAAGCGTGATATTGCAGAAATCTCTGTGCTGTCGTTCTCTGTCAAAGAGGTCGATGGAAAAAAAGCGAGACAGCCATCTGTCCACAGCACAAGCGCTTAACTGAGCATTACTAGCACATGTGTTCTCCCCATATCACCGAATCACATCACACCAGACCACAAGAAAACACTCAACAGCCTCCTAATGAAAATATGAATGGTTTTCTATCACAAACAAATCGTTTCTCTTTGGAATATATTAATGAATCCAATGGAGCCATCTTAATTACTTATACTTTCTATTAGAACATTTTGAGCCCCATACAAAATATCACAATAGTTTTTAATATAAAAGCGATTACTATTCCTTTAATCATTAGTAGTGTTGTCTTATCATTCAGATAAAAAGATTTACATTATAGTTTAACATTTGTGTTAGTGATGAGCATTTAATTTCATTACAGCTAAATGCAATCACAGACAGAAGTTATTGAATTAAATAACAATGAGAGATAGCAGAGAGATCACTCGCTGCTATGACTTCAGTCATTCATGCACTTGAGCGTTTGTCTGTTCATTGTGCGACACTGGTTGACCTTTATCAGGGGTCATGGAAGGAGGGGCGTTCTGAAACACAGGTTCAACATGGTCTTAATGCCTTTCAGCTGCGAGCAGAAATGTGAATATCATATAAATCTCAACAAACTCGGCCCAGTTGATACTCGCTTTCCTTACTCCTCTCGTTCATGTTTTGCTTTCTCTCACGACGGGTTTCTGTCACGTTCCTGTTACCAAAGAAAACACAACGTACCAATGGATGAACAGTGGTAATATGATCCGAAAATGTAGGGCGACGCAACTTTATGACACATACATGTGCTTGTCGAGCAGGTCAGGTGAACCCTGAAACGTGAAACATGTGCACACACCCCGACAAACTATTTCAGTTAATTTCATCGCTTGGTTCTGACATCACGGAAAATAGCTTTTCATTTTTCACAATCATTACAGGCGCAGTCTGTGTTTCCTGTCGAGAGGCCACCTTATTTCTCAACAAGCAGCTCACATTGGAAGGGGTCGACTGCGTAAATCAAGCCAAATGAATTTCAGCTGCTCGCCGCAGAAGCGCAAGACTGCATTTACTAATCATTCAAGTTAATGACATTAAGTACATGCTGGGCACGCTTACTGAATACAAAGAGTAATCCGTAGCTGCATCCCAATCTGCATACTATCCATCTTAAATAGGGTTGGTAACCGTGAACCGGTTCTTTATTAAAAAATTACTCAACATTACTTACTATCTTACATCAACACTCCATTCAATTAAGGTAAAATGTATAAAAAAAGAATAAGAGTTTTTAAAAATTTTTATAAAACCAGAACCAGGAATCATTAGACAAAACTGGACCTGGAATCGGAAGCGGAACATTACTTACAATACCCAAATCCTAGTCCTAGATAGTATTCGAAACTAGAGTTAGTATGTCCCAAATCATAGTACGCTGAAAAGAGAATTCTTAAAGTACATGGATGGCCACAGATTTTAACACAAAAAAATAGCGGTCTAAAAATGTATGAATACTGTGACAGTTACACAGTTTTTATTCATTCACATTAATAAAGTCAATGCCACTGTTAATTAATAAACCACACATCTCTCTATACCCAAGGTTCATTTTAAGGACATAATATAAGTAGGCGAATTGGGACACACACCACATCAACAGACCTAAATCTAAAACTAGCTATAATGTATTTATATTTATTAAATAATCATGCTGTAATGCCTTTGATTGTTTACATTGAATTACAAAAGATACGTTTGTGCACAATATTTACTAATAAAAACAATGTTAGTAAATGCTGCTAGAGAGACATTATTATATGACTATATGCGTAATTGTGTTATGATGTGCTATCTACCGCAGGGAAGTAAGATACACTGAGATAAACAACACAACAGCAGAATGAAAACTACTGAAAAGTCAGTAAAAATAGCCTGTGACCTCATGCAGGACAGCGTTCGAAACGCTTGCATTTCATTGAAAACAGTCACTTAAAGCTGTATCAATTGCTTGCAGACGTGTTACTCAATAAACAGAAAAACACCAGCCAAGTAATTTCAAAATTTTGAGGATGATGTATATGTCCTGATGCCAAGAGTAGAACACAGCGGGGTATTTCAGCCTCCAAATGGAAGACAGAAGTCTGGACACAGGACTGCCGCCAAAATGCAGCGAAGGCAAACAACTGCAGCAAGGAATGGAAACTTCATTTCCACTTTTTTCCCACTCACCCTTGTTCACTCTCTGCTCACTCACTCACTCACTCACTCACTCAGATAATCAAAAGCTACTTCTGTCATGATATAACTCAATTCTCACATTTGATCAGTTCTTAATATGTTAAACTTGACTGCTGTGCAGGCATGTGGTGTCATGTGACTTTAGCTGTTCAGAAATAAAGAGTTTTTTTTATTAAGGACAAATAAATCTGTCAGAGATAAATATTTCTGTCCAGCCCAAAACAACTCCGGAAGTTAACAGATTTCACATCAAAGCTTTGCATCTCACTGTTAGTTAAGAGCTGTTGTAGTGTCTCATGCAGATACATGGGATCTATAGATGATAGTCTTGATATAGATATATGTAGATGACGTTCTTATGATGAATTCTGAATCTTCATTTTTTACAGGTCGGGCCTGACTCTCACGGATAGGATTTTCCAGCAAAACACTGCAAAAGAGCGCAGCTCAAGAAAATCTCACATTCCATCAGGACACAGCCAAACCACACGTAAATGTTCTTGCATTTTGCCAGCACAACAGAAATGGTCTTTGACTGGAGTGTATTTGGAAACGTACATAAATATATAGTTAGTCTTGGGTTGCCGGACATTTGGCATCAACTCAGGTCCACCCTGCATCTTATTCTGGCCAAGAATTATTCATTTCAAAAGCCAGAGACCATCGAAGCACCACATAAAATGAACAGCCACTGTTTCATTACTACACGACAATAAAGAAATAAAGGATAATGCAAAAAACATTATGATGTCTTTATAACTGAAAACAGTGTCAGTAAAGGTGTATGATTCCACTTCCAAAAAAAACATTAAAAATATTTAAGTGCATTAAAAAGTAATAAACTCATAAAGCGACTAAGGCTACTAGGAGACACTGTATCTTCAATGACTTCTACCAACAATAATCACAAACTTCAGAGATTATTTCAAATGGAGAAGCGTTCATTTCATTCAGGATGATGTCCCAATGGACTGTTAAAGACCTGTGAACCCTGACTCTCAGAAGTCTACAAATGCTTTCCAGTTTTGTAAACATTATGCATCAAATGGTCAGTAATGGAGCGTGGGGAGTCCAGAATCAGTAGTTGGTTGGAGTTGGAGACAGAGTTCAGCTCAGGTGAAGTCTGCAGTAATCCCACAGCAGCGGATTTAAAGACTATTTAAGAATGTGATTAGCTGTTGAAATGACACACAACTCTTTTTCAAATGCGAAATGAGACTTTATCAGCAGACAATCATAAACCACTGGCGATGACAAACCATGACCACATCTGGACAGGAAAGACTTCCAAACAGGCTACATTAAGCGACAAAGGATAAGTGCTATATGTGCGTTCAAGAAAAACAAAAGCCACAAACGCAGAGCCCTATGGGTCAGCAGTGCCAAAAAAAGGGGTGGGAAGAGTGTGGGAGGAACAGGGCCCCCTTGGGAGGCCTGAGCTACAACCGGAGCGAGACCTCCTGCATCTGTATGTGAACTCAGGGATGTCTCCCCATAACAGCCTTAAATTACCAGCAGTCCCACACATCTACCGGAGACAATCCCCCCACAGGAAGGCAGAAATCATCATTTACCATGTCTTTTGCTTCCTTTATATACAGAACGATATATGGGTTTGTGATGGCGGACCAGAGAACAAAGAACACGGACCGCTACGCTACAACACAGGTTCGACATGAGAGCGGTCTCAAAGATGCAAGATGCAAGCACGGTTCTCAACGCTCTCTGAGTTCCAGTGCAAGGTCGCAGCACAACGTCTTTTTCAACGTGTCGCCCACGCTTGGATGAAACCGCACTCTGACATACTCTGAGCGGGCCCCCGGATTCAACCCCCGGGGGGGCAGCGAGCAGAGGACTGGCTATTGCAAAAGCAAACAACGTTCCAGATGAGGCTTTCAGGCAGGATGTCAGTCTACAGAAATTCCCCCTTCCCACACAGCCCAGAAAATAATTCATAAGAATTCCAAAGGTCAAGAGCTTGCAGCCGAGCATCTCGCCACAAAACTGAAGAAGAGGCCGTGTGCAACACAGCAAGTGTTCAACGTTTAGAGAGAAGAGAGACCAAAAAACATGGCTAAATACAACAACTAATCAATGAGATCAAAATGAATAATTTTCAACAAATGTAATTATGTCAGGTGGGTTTAGTGTGCACCTTGTCAATAACACAACTTCAGGCAAACAATCTCATCATATTTAAGGGCTTTCTGTTGGAGCTACATCCCAGTGTGTGTCAAGAGACTAAATTCTAGGGGATTTGGAGATTTGACATCATGTTGGCTGAGCTCTAGAGGAACATTACATGCTTTTCATGCAGCTAAAACCTAATGTAACTATTAACAGAGGAATAATGATTTGATTTAGTTTCACTAGCATCAGAATATGACTATGAACTTGTTTAGTTCAGAAACTGACAATATAAAGCATTGCTTTGCAGTGTAATGGGCAATTCACACTTGCCGCACTGGTTTCTCCTTTTTTCCAAAGCGCCTGGAGTTTGCACAACCCTGGCATCTGTCGTCGCTAAGCAACCATGGGCCACGGTAGACATTGAGACAAGGAGATATTGACAAAAGATTTATGGATTATAAGGTAAAAAAGGTAAGAAATCTCTCTCGCGCACCTTCTCCGGATCTGTTCCACCTATGATCTGCCCGCTGCTACACGATCTGCAGATTCTGTTGCCATCTTTAAGAAACGTCTGAAAACACATCTCTTCCGTCAACATCTGACTGATCTGTTCTGACTTTATTTTCTTCTCTACTCTTTAAAAAAAAAAAATGGAATTAATGAATGGTTCTGTATACTGTGTTAGGTTATATGAGACCAGTCTTCTTTTTTGATTGCACTTATGGTTTTGTTGTACTTATGCTGTCCCAATTGCTTCCATTGCCTACCCCACCTGTAAGTCGCTTTGGATAAAAGCGTCTGCTAAATGACAATGTAAATAAGCACTGAAAATACCTTGCAGTAACTCTACGACTAGATTTATTCATGATGCGATCATATGTGTCTCCCTCTTCACTGAGCTTGTCTATATTGGCTGGTTGGTTCATGTCAAATGAACTTTGCATCGCGACCGAGTCACTTCCTATTTACGTGCGCTTGCCGCGAATCTACATTTAAAATAACGAAGATGCACGTGCAAAAGACGTGAAATGTGAACCCACCCTAAGGCAATCGTGGCTTGTTTGTTGTTATATGTTCTTCTTCATAGACAGGGTTAGGTCTAAACAGAACATTTATGACTAATCAGCCGTGTAGAACTAGATGACATGAGATGACCATCAAAGAGCATTCTCCTCAATGCATTACTACCAATTTTGTGTGACTCACAAATCCCCCCTTAGGGTCTTATTTTTCCTTGCTAAATGTTCCCAGTTTCCCATTCCTCAACAACTCTGGTAGAGGACAAACTGACAATAGAGGATTGCACAAAACATGTCTTATTACAAATGAAACAATGGGGCCCATTTTTCATTCCATATTTTCACAGCACTCCTTTCTTTTCCTTCATGCCCGACATGGAGTGCCCCAGTGCCAACAACCACCTGCAGGATAGAAAGTTCCAGCAGCGGGTATGTGAACGCATCTAGAGCATTTTTGTTGCTCACGCACACACGCTTTCACACAAAGGCCTGGTGCTTTCCTGCGCTTCTGCAGTCGAGCTGGGATGAAGCTAGCTTGAGGAAAACAGAGCGTACTCTGTTCGTTCCCAAATCCCTCTACAGGCCAGCCGTGTCTGCTCCCATCCCATTAAGCCGTCCTTCAGGGAGCTGCGCTCACATCGAATTCACAACATGCTGCACGCTGACTCCCTGCTCACGCTGCCAGACTTCCAAATGGCACATCATAAGCGAGTCTGTTTGATTGTCTGCTTTCCTCTGCAAACAAGATCCGCACATAGAAAGCACAGGACTGGTGCTGATTTTGGGTTATGAAACAGAAGAGCCTTGTGAAAACACCTTATCTCCAGCACCTTCACTTCGTAAATCTTTTATGTCTTACATGACAGCTCATCCATGACATGAACAACAAGAATCAAAGAGAAACAGACTAGTCCACAAACATGATTCGTTCAGGACAGGAAGAAAGCACAGCATCCAGATGGTGATATTCCTGTGGCACATAGAAACATAACAATCTGTCTGTCCTTCTTCTGCCTTAGTTTAGGGCTCCAGATTCATTTACAGTCACATAACAGGTTCTGGATTCACAAACTGCCTGAAACGTGTGAAATTTGCCACTGTAGTGAAACGCTAGCACAGACTCCTTGACAAAGTGACACAGCAAACGTTAGCATCCATTTATCACACGCTGGTAAAGTCGTAAGAGATCCACATGTGAGTTTTAGCAGTGTTATTTCCCTGTTGATAAAGCATTAATTAAGTCTAATTAGATTTAACAGCTGTTTTGTAAGCATATTTGCGGTGTGGAAGTGTTCATCTCACTAGATTTAAAGGACATAAGGCTTTTCTTTACGATTATAAATCAATTATTACATGCATAGGCAGGGAAAAAGGGGGGAAATAGAGACTTCTTAAAAGCACATCTATGGTCACTTGCCACAAAACATTTGACAGCTCTATAATATCCGTTCATTGTGGAATGGGGGATCTACTTTATTTACTAAGAAACCGAATCTGAATCTACCTGCATGCCTAAAACAAACATACAGTGTCATGAACTCTTTAGGCAAAACTGTGATTCACAAACTGTAATTCAGTCTGTTAAATTACACCTTCAGAGCAGTAACTAAATTAACATCCAACTCACTGACTAGAGCTTTATTTGGCCGTGTGTAGTTCAAAGATTTTACAGATGTTTTGTTGGCGTTGTTCCCTCAGTGCACAACAGAATTGTGTAGGAAACAATGCAAAACAGCAAACATGTTTCTTCCATTCATACGCTACAGTAAATGCCAATACAAACCATGAGGAGCTGGAATGATAGTTATCAAAAGCACTCTAAGAATACAGCGGTTTCATGGTTTGTATCTTGTCAAAGATAAGCACCCCTGCTGGACACAACAAGAGGAAAGCTGTCTAGTTTGTGGATCACGCCGAGTCGTGGCAGGACCTCAAACATCTGCTAAAGGTCAGATTTCCACTGTATGGAACCAATCAATGAAGCCCATAGAACTTCCAAACAAAGAATAGTGTTTCGCACAAGAGAAGGAACATTGCACTTCATTTAAAGGACACTGATTTTATACACTCACTAATCCCCTCCAGACAAGACAACCCACAATCCATTGGACAAACAAGAAAAAGACAAACGCTAAACATGACTGTCACTTGGTTAGATCTGATGGATCATTCTCTTTGCGTCACTGCTCTTCTACAAACTCACTACATGGAAAGTTTGTGATAAAGCATTTGAACAATTATGACACTGTAGAAGAGATATTCAAAACAACAAAAACTAGCCTACATTTGTACGAAGCCATTAACCATAACAAAAAAATCAAAAAACAACAGATGTGGATTTATATTACAATACACAACAACGCATTTCATTTTATCCGGAACTTTTTAGCCTGGCATCAGTGCAAAACACTACATAAGACAAGTTAAACAGAGTAAAACTATTATTATCATTATTATAAAAGGAATATTTCATCCTCATCTTGACTTGGAACACATCAGTCACACATGTACACTAGTTCTGTTTCAAGAACTAAATTATCACTTTTTACTACAAAATAAAACAATTATACATATTACAATTAACTGTGAACATAACAGATTTTTTCACAATAATCTGTGTATTCACATGAATATAATGTAAAATACTCCTGCCCACTCTGTACATTTCTATCGTCAAACGATATATATCCCGTAACACCAGCCAGCCCAAAATCATAATGAGTCATTCACAACTGCAAATAACAAAGCTGTGCTGAAAAATCTGAGAACTGGCAAACGTTTGCATCAAAGGTTTCTCCAGCACATGATGAATAGAGCAGATTTCAGCATTGTTCCTGGACACTCCTTTGCTCGCTGTAATTGCACTCAAATTTTCCCAGAGATTTTCTACAAATCTGAAGTGCAGCAGACACAAGCTGTGTCCTACACGCCAAAGGTGTGCAGTGTGTGTGTGTCTCTAGGCTTCAGGCATATACACACCTCCCACTGGGCCTCTCTTTAAAGGTGTGTCATGCTGCACAATGCTGCCTCCAGCTTGTGGGTGTTGCTTTTAGCCCCGGGCACAACAAAACTAAATAAATGCGGACTTTCAACAGCCTCTTTCACATCCTGCCAAAACGCCAGCAGAATCGTGACGTTAAGACACACCGAGACAAAACAAACCTTCAAACTCACTTGTTTTTCCAGATGTACATTTCCACCCTAAACTGGATTTACACTTTCACAGCTGCATTACGACACTCTGCATTTCCTGCATCCAAGCACTGCTTCCACATGCGCTATTGGGCAATCACATCCGTGGCCATTCTAAAAGAGAAGTTGAGATGTTGCTCTCCAATATCGTTCTCAGGAAGTGGGACAGTGTTGCTCAAGGCAAGTTGTGTTACCTTCATGAGCCAACAAGAGTTCGCTTGTTCAGAAGTGAATTTAATTAAGATCACATTCCTGCAGGCTTGTCAAATAGCACTGCTGCCACCTCAGATGGAAGTGCTACAAAAAGCCAAGCCCTGCGAGTAACAGTCCATTTATTTGATTTGTGAAAGTATGCACTGAAACGAGTATACAGTACAGTCTGAACGCCAAACATCTGCTTTCACTTTAAAGCACGTTTAACAAAAGCTGATATTGCTGCAACAGCGCACTGCCTCGGTCGAACATTCCAGCCCACAGAAAGCTGGACTAACATTGTTTGTGTGTTATTTTTGACTGCTTGCTGTGTAGAGTTGTAAAGAGACGGTGCATGTACACAAATCCACATTAACACTGTTGGTGCTGCCGTAATTACAGGAAGCTCCACAATTTGACTTAAATTGAGCAAGAGAAACGCAGCCTGCTTTCTAATGTGAATGTGATTTAGAAATAGAGGAACAGTCTTGCTGTGTGTCACTGATCTGTTGCCGAGCATAACAGGATATATGACACTCATTGCATCACCCGAGAGCTATTCAGACCACCGCGGCTAATGTGTCCGTCCACACAGAGAGAGGTCAGCCAACATGGTTCCAATAAATGCACTTACAAACTTTGATGTGTGCCAAACTGAGGGATTGTCTTTGACGTTTCACGAACAATCCAAAGGATTTCAGCTGTACTCACGCTTAACACAATTAAATGCTTAAATGTGCATAATTCCACTTAACCGTTCTGCAGCATAGCCGTATCACAGCAAGACGTAGGCTCTGTTCCAACACAAATGGAGCTGCCATGCTGTCTACTGCCTACAGAAGGCCCTTCAGGACAGCATCCAGGCTATAATGTACAATTCAATGTAACATCCTAACTAATGCAACTGTGTGTCATACAAAAACCTCACTCAAAACTGATCTCCATTAAGTTAGGTGTATGTTTTGCCAACTACGTGAAAAATGTAATATGCCTAAAACACATAGCACAAATACAAAAAACGGTGTTAAATATTCAACTTTACACTAGATCATGAATAAATTTGGCTGCGCAGGTGTTAACAAATAAAGGATTTAATTATGTATTACACATATTATGCTGACCTTCTGACCTGCCGTTAAACACATTGTTCCCGTTATGACAACTGATATTGCCATTGAATTAACTGAAAATAATGAAACCGGTCGCACTTCTTTTTGGAATTTGATGAGTTAAGCGCAAACCTGTTCAAAACGGCAATGCTGTAATGCACACCGCTTATCCACCGTTGCTATGGGATACAGTCCAATCATTGGTTTAACACGGGTACAGCGCACTTTATCTGTGTCTTAAATACATCACATTGCATGTGAAACTGAAGAATTCAGAAACATTTGATCAAATATGATACAATGTACTATTCACTCTTATAATACTAATGAAGAAGAAATAACAACATTGTTGTAATTGTGATTTTTAGCTTTCTTTTATTTCTATTGTTTTTTTATTAGTATTAATAGCAATTGCTATATTTATTAATGTACATATTACACAAGCAAGTGTGCTTTCAAAAAACAACGGTCCAGAAGAGATCTGATCAGCTGATCAGACATGTACAAACATAAATGATATACCACAGCGGACAGTGTTGCCGCAAGAATGAAAGTGTATAGGTGATTTGCAATCACGTGGTTTTTATGATGAGTGCGGCGTGCCTGGAGGGCAGCAAGTGATTTTCCTCCTTAGGAATTCACTATCACAAACTCAAAGTACCTATGTTTAATGACCTGAACAACGACCAGGTAAGCCCACATTTTTGCCCAACCTTCCTTGTTATAAACACTAGTTTCCATTGAAAGATTATTAAATGGATAAATTGAAAAATCTTTTGTTAAGCATTTCTTCCCCAAAGACGCACCAAAACAACGACCACGGATTACCAAAATAAAAACATATCTTTATCACTGATATCCAACTAAACGTGATAACAGAAAAGTTTTATGTTCTCAGTTTGTCGCTGCCTTGAGCGATGTTATGTGGTTTCTTTATAATGTACTTTACGTGGTCGTTCTTTCCGTACGCTTCATTATAATGGACTTATATTGGCGAGATTTATCACTTAATCCATTTAATCAGGAATCGATCTTTGTTGCTAGTGTTCATGACAAGGTTCTTAAACTGTATATGTGAGCACACCTGGTCGTTGTTTAGGTACGTTAAACCTCTTTAAGCATTTTAGAAAGTCATCGAGTTCGGCTCATCCCAAACACAGATTCAGGTTTACTTTTATCTCCGCTTCTCAGTCAATACTCGCATTTTCCTCCTTCATGAACATCAACTTTTGCTACACAATTAAAACACCTTTCATGGTTTGATTGTTTCGAACAGTCAAAAACGAAGTAAAACACAGGTATTCTGAGTTTGTTATAGTGAATTCCATTGGAGAAAATCCCTTGCTGCCCTCCATCGGCACTTCACACAGTGCTGTGACGTCATGTGCAAACTACCTATTGAGCAAGTGTTCTCGTGTAATGTCTTTGTAGCAGAAGATCTCAGTAAGGTTTTTTCTGGAGAGGTCTGTCTGGTACAGGACAGAGGTCAGTCCAGGTTAGACAGGCCGGATTCTGGGAAGAGCATCTCTCAGTGTTACAGGTTGGAGACAAACCTCCATTTAAACTTCAGAGGCTACTATCTTCTAAAAATTTTGAAAATGTTAAGGTTAAAGAGTGTCATTTATATAAATCTTCAATTTCACTGACACGAGTATATCATATATATAGCATTTCACAGCACACTGGATGGATATTGTTAGAAAATTCATTCAGTAAATAAGATTAAATGTGTTCTGTGCCACTGGCATCAACAAATGGAAGTGAAGAAATAAAGCGTTTCTCGAACCCGCAATAGATTGTATAGTACTGTATGCTCTTAGTAACATGCTAGCGTGTCATTGTGTACACGCACTAGCCATTATAATCCAGCTCTTACAAACCCAAACGGAAGATTGTTGCTTTTCATGACACAGAGAAGGAAAGGACAGGAGTTAGGGGGCATATGTCGAACTCAATAATAAAGTACAAAGGTTCCGAGTATTTCCACCTCGTTGCATTCGCTTATGCAGCGTCCTTCAACGCCCCGGCAGACTACTGTCGCAATCCACATGCTACAACGCACGGCAGGTTAATGCTTCTGTCCACCTTTACCTCGTGGAATATCAGCCATAAATGTGTCCAGCACATGAGCTTCATATGGCTTTTTCACGAGGACGACAGGAGGGGTTCTTTACGTTATGTAAATCAAATCCGCCGACAATCAAGATCGTCTGTCCTCTGGTGGATTAATATCACACAAAGGAAGAGCGCTGGACTGGTTTTAGGGAAGGTATTAAAGCGATGACTCGCTGTCAAACAGTGCAGGGTCATAGTGTCTGTCTGTCAGATGAACAAAGAGCAATCTCTGTGTAGGTTAACTCTAGTTCAGGGGAATGTCTGAACATAGCGGTCTTTATGCTGCAGTGGGGGGAGGGAAGACCACCGCTCTCGTGTTACGAGCCGTTTTCTTAAGCCACAAATCACATGGACACTTCCAGCTCTTTACAGCCAGTTGTTGCCCGTGTGATTGAGGGCTATAAATGAAGGCTCTGCTGGTATTTTTGCAAACAGGATTTCATGAGGGTAATATTGAAGAGTTTAATTCCAGAAATGAGATAAATCCATTTCAAAAATCAAGTTTTTTTATTGTGCATTCCAATTAATATCAATCATATTGCAGTTGGTTTGTTATGATTGAAGCCATAAAAACTCCAAAAATACAGCTAACTAACACAATAAAAGCATGATGACAAGATAAAAAATATCTTATTCTGTAAATAAACTCTTCAGTTTATGTGCAGTCCTTTACGTCATCATCCTCACTGACATCTTTGCAAATAACAGCAGCACAATGTTAACAACGGAAAGAGACGTCATGAGCTTTTACAATATGCGCACAACTGAAAGACATTTTAGTCTGTTTAAAAATAATAAAGTGTTATACGTGTAATAGTGTCCGAGGGAACGTTGGAGGTTTAGAGGTTTAACCCTCAGCTGCAGGCGGGTTATTGAGTGTGGAAAATTCTGTGAGCTGATGGGCAGTGATACAGTCAGTGACCTCACAACACAGCCCTGAAAACAACCGGCCAGCGTACTGTACAGTGTACACACACACACACACACACACACAATGACAGAAACCGCTCCATTCATCTCCGGCCATATAAGAGCTGCAGTTGCCCTTTAACCTGCCTGACACAATCACAGATTACAGATGATTTCAGATCACACTCACAACATATGGACAGCCTTTGATAATTCTACTTCACACCCATAACTAATGCTTTTTATTTGAGAAGTGAAAACACATTATATTCTGCTATATTAAGCATAAACTCAGGACTATTACTATCTTACAGTAGTATTTGAAGTATCACCAACACTCATTATTAAAATATATCATTTAAAAATGAATCCACAGCAGAAGCCACGCCAAATGGACAAATAATTACAACAAACCTGTTATTTGTAATACAAGCGTTGAATTTTCATTGGGGGAGGGGGTCGGGCTGCATGTTTGTAATGTTTACAGGTTAATGTCTTATTCTACTAATAACAAACTAGTATTCCAGATGACATATGGGTATTAAGCAAGGCCGGGGAGGGTTTTTAACCATATTTACATGAATGAGCAAAGGACACTATTATTTATGGCCCTGACCCTTTACACAGATGTCTTACATTTGGTCCACTAGCTTATCGAATATGAAATAATATTAAAATCCCCTGTCACGACTACACAAGTGTTAAAAAAACAAGCTAGTGAATAGTAAGGAATCAGATATTCGAATAAAATAATTGCTGCTGGAAAACATTAAGCTGTCTACGAGCAATATCCTGTCGTAATGTTCAACGAAAACACACGATCAATACAGATCAAGACAAATCACAAAGATACGAAACACCAGATTGTTCGTAGACGTTATTCGCTTTATCGTAGCTTTACAACACGACTCCACCAAACGAGCAAAACGCAAAAAATAACCCGACCTTTTATAATCAGCTATTTCAAAAAGTCACCGACAATCTGAGATGTGCAGCTCGTGCTGTGTGTTAACCGCGGTACGGTATCCGCTGTCTTACCGTCAGCTCGGGGTTGTCGTGGTCTCGGTGAGTGACGGCTCGGATGACTCCGGCTCGCCAGGACCAGCGCGCGATGTGCGCGGGCTCCAGCGGCTCCTCTCCGCTCACGCACAGGAACCGCTTCCCGACCACCATGGCAAACAAAACCCTCGAAGCCCTCAACACCGACAGCACATTTACACCGTCACGACTGCGTGCTAAACAGAACGAAAGAAACCACCGTGATTTTCTCGGCTTTCGCTTGACGACCTCAGCCCGGGGGATTTAAATTTCTCTCAGCCTCCACCCGTGAAAGGTCGCTCTCGCGCTCCGAGAAACTGAACACTGGACCGCATCACTGCGAACGTGAAACCGGTATCCCTCCGCCTCGCGCGGAGCGCAGCGTCCGTGTCAAAACCGCAGCAGGGAGATTTCTGCGTCCGCCAGACTCAATGGAAGAGCCGCCGCTTCCATACTACACTCCAGTCTCCTAAAATAGTGCTCTGTTGTTTTTGTTTATTTCAGCCAGCATAGGGGAGAACATAAATGCCATGCAATCCCCGGGTGTCATAAAACGGAATCAAAGTATTGGATAAATAAATATGTATCAAAGATTCGACCATGCAGCTGTATTGGTGTGATAAAAATGTATAGCCTACACAAAAATACGTACACACAAAATATTTACACACAAATACACATGTTTAAATTAAAGTGTCTATTTATGTCTAACACCTATTTTGAAAAAAATCACAAGTCCTCTGACACATAGTAATGTCATTCAAAATCTCTCTAGACACATCAAACAACTGCACACCTGAAAATGTGAGTGTGAATATATTACCTTTCAGTTGTGTTTCACAAATCTAAAGATGACCTGTGGGCTGCTGGTTGATGAGCACACGAGGAGTGCTGATGTGAGAGAAGCATGCACACTAGATACAATCAGACCCGTGTCACCTTCAGGTCACAGCAGAAGATGGAGACGGATATTTCACGGCCGATAGAACCACACATCATAGATAGAGTGTCACTCTAGACCCACCGGATCCTGCATATACTCGGCTGAAAGCAGGACATCTAATCTACGCCTGACTAAAAGATCTCTTGCAACACAACATGATTCCAATTTTACAGTATCTTCATCTCTTCTTCTCAATGGGGAGAGGCAGCTGTCCCAACAACAGAAGCCCTGGTCTGCACACAAATGGAATATGTTTTGTAAGCATTTCTATGTAATATGTTTGTATGTGTACTCACTCAACAATATATTCACTGTAATTTAATATTATTTTGCACATGAAACATATTATAGAGGAAATAATGTCCAGCTGCTATGCTTAAGATATGCCATTATATTACCCAAACATGCATTTAAAACCCAACCAAAACAATTAAATTAGTTAGCACTTCAGACAAACCTGCAAGGATATGAAGATCTCTGTATAATACATTCAGCACCAAAACATAATCTTATACCCTAATATACATTTAACACAGTGAACTATGTTTGTTGCTAGTAGTGAGGTGTAAGAAACGTTGAAAAAAGAATGTGATCCTTTAGCTATAACCCCCATGACCTGTAATGCGCTTTGAATAAAAGAATCATCGGCTGATTGACAAATTACTATACTTACAGTGAAAGGCCTTAGCTCGCTCATAACGCTCTTTTATACTCGAACATTTCACTTATAAAACAAACTATAGAGAAAATGTGAGTTAAAATAACGACACTCTTGTTGTGCCCATATTCTAGCACATAAAGCACATCAAATTACACAAACACTACATTTAACATATATTTAGTCATGTATTATCAGTGAATTACCAGCTAAATTACACTGAATATTAATATTACACAAAATATGTAGGCGTACATTTAAAAGATTTATTTTAGGATTATGAAAACAACAAATTGAAGAGCAAATTTGGAAAAAGGTCATGATGATAAAAGAGGATGTAATCAGAATTTCTAAATCGCTTTTATTAAATTTGTATGGTCCTAGCTTTACAGATTTATAGTGCAAAGTCTCTCTTATATCATGTGAAAACACATTTCTACTCCCACATTCATTTAAGGATTGAATATTTGCACGGACATTATATTACAAATATGTCTAGTACATGTCTTATAACATTGATTATTTAAAAAAAGTTCTCAATTGTTTACTGTCTTGTAATGTACAATGGACAATAAAAATGGCTTAACAATGACAACAACATCATTGGTTGAAGAGGTTTTGTTTTTAACCATTTTAAATTGGATTGGCCAGTATCCTCCGTCCTGCCTCTGTGCGCAGTGTGTGGGGCATCGATACGAAACGTAACTTAAAAGACACATCTTCTAACCAACCAGTGCACGAGTTGGTTGTAAACAAATCCTCTTAGCCAATAATATTACTAGAAGGGCGGGTCTCTGGAATCAAATGAGTTCTTACGTCACCAACCATCAAAGCGCACCTTTTACAGTTAACAGCTTCTGCGGTTGTGTCGAGTGCTTGAATATGGGCACAAGAGTGTCGTTATTTTAACTCACCTTTTCTCTATAGTTAGTTTTATAAGCGTTAGGCGAAATGTTCGCGTGTAATAGATCGTTATGAGCGAGCGGAGGCTTTCGGGAGTCCGTGAATATTTGAGGTCGTCAGAAGTTTAGTCAGGTTAGCATAGCAGGTTAGCATCATTCTCCAGCGGCTGTGGCCTCTCTCACTCGACTGGACTCAATCCTGAGGAAATAAACATGGTGTCTTGGATCATATCAAGATCTGTGGCGTGAGTTTCAATTCTCTCTTCTTCATTTTAGTGGTCCTAAGTAATGTTTATCTCGGTTGTTGCATTAATGTTAAGTTAGTTTATTATTTTAGCATCCATATGCATTTCCAATGTAGAGAAAGAGGATTGCACGCAATCAAACAATGTAGTTTTTACATGTGTTTTGTGTAGGATGTGTAGATGAAAACTCTTGTGGTGAAGTCTGTCGTGTCACTGTTGGTAATCTTTATGTAATTTGTCATTGGACGTTCCAATGTGATGATTGTATCTGTGTTTACGCCCTGTACTGAGGTTTTCACTCGGCTTTTGGGTTAGGTCTTCTGACTCATGTGTTTCTACAGGCCTCGGCACATAGAAACATGTCTCACACTGTCCCTCAGGGAAACCAAAAGACAAAGCCTGTCTTACTTCATCTGTTCTTCAGCATTAGTCCCGTCACATCTTTCATACTTTAAATAGATCACATTTGCCTTTAAGCTTGGAAAGATTTTATTGACGCGTTAACCGTAGTGCTATTGTGCAAACAGCAGAACGAATATCACTTTGATTGAAAGAGAAAGAGGAGTTAAAAGAAAGCAAGTGCCAAATACTATCCTAATGAGTCTTTCTATCCTATTTAAGTTGTCGTTTTGATGATAAGAGTAACTGATAGTGGTACTTGGCCTCTTGCTTTTAAGTCATCTACTACATGAATACTTGATGTTTGTGTTTTATTTGACAGAAAGGACCCTTGTCTCTCCATATACTTAATGTTTAAACTAGAATTGGCAGGATAGAGTGACCATGAGCACATTCATGTGAAAGTCATATAAATGAATGACTGTTGTTTTGTCACACTGGTAATGTTGTCAGTTTGTACTCAAGTGAGTCTGACCTCTGAGAACTGACACACACACACAACAGGTTTGTCCACATTTGTTTTGTCAGATTCACTGTCTTGTGTTTCGCTCTTTATTGCATTACAATCCTCAGGCTTATTTTTCTCTGATTGCATAATATATTTAACTTCTATTTGCATCTTTCTGCTTTCCTCATGTTTGACTGTTGGTGATTTTACAAACAAGTAAATTATTCTTCTGCAAAACTTGTCCATGCTATCTGTGCCGTTATATTAATGTCAGTCTGTAAAAGAGGCATTTAATTGATCTTTTTCAAATAAATGAGGGCAGGATTGTATTTTAATTTCTCTTTGGTGAGTGCTGCCTTGCTAATATTCCATTTAACAGTAGAAATGTGAGTGTGATGACATATTGTTTTTGTCAAACAGAAACATTTTTAAAAAAGGCAATGTAAAATTTAAAACTGAAATGTCTAGTCCCAGTCTTAAATGTTGATCGGTCAATGATCTTAATTGACATAAAAAAAATGCAGTGAAGTCTTTACTAAACGGCTGCTTCGCTCACGGTGCTCAGCACACATAGCTGAATGTTATTTTTATCTTGCATGGCAACCTTCTTTTACATGTCAATGATTAGATCCAGTAACGGAAGGGTGGATTTACTTATCTTCCTTAAAATAAAATGGAAATAAACATTTGTATTTTAGGAGAAAATATATTGAATCCAGAGAGCTGAAGCAGATGTGGTTTTGGAGGCTCTCAGCATCTGGCTCCGAGCTATAATAGCCTTTCATCAAAGTGAGCCCGTTTTCTTAGCAGGAAACTCAAAGTTGACCTGAAACGGAGTGTCAAGGCTCGTCTGAAGGTTTTATTGTTTCAGCTGCACACCCTGAGAGCAATACCCCGCATTACAAAAATATGTTCAAGTCCGCTAGCTGCAGGTCTCGTTTCCTTCAGGGGCCCGCAGGAGGAAGACCGACTCCTTGTTGTCAAAACAATGGAAGTTTGATTTCCAGCACATTTATTTGTTTCGTGTAGAGACTGTGATGGTTCTCTGGTGGAAAGGAGCTCAAAGAGACCTTTAGGAGAATCATAAGCCTTTTAAGTATGTGACTTATAAACACACAAGTTAATTGCACTGTATGGTTGTATTATAGATTGGGAGAGCTGGGCGGGGTGACGTATATGAGACCATAGCAATGCGTCAACTAATATCCAACTTTAAAGAGGAGAAACCTGTTGTTAAACAGAAATAGAATTTAGACCTTTATAGTTGCTATGCAATGTGATGAATTTACAAAATTATTTTGTTATTTTGATCCCTTGATGCCAGCCCTATTATTTATTTACTGAACTTAAAATAAATATATGTGACCCTGGATCACAAAACCAGTTTTAAGTAGCACGGGAACATTTTTAGTAAAAGACAAAAATACATTGTATGGGTCAATTTGAAAAATTGGGTCAATTTTTGAAATTATTTTATGACAAAAATCATTCGAATATCAAGTAAAGATCATGTTCCATGAAGATATTTTGTAAATTTCCTACCTTAAAGGTTCTGTGTGTAAGTTTCAGAGGCCACTATTGGCGATGTAGGAATTTGCAACCTACAGCTCCGATACCCCCCTCTCCCTCCCTTTAGAGAAGCTACGGTTGGCGTCACAGGACAAAAGGGTTCCGTAAATGATAGCGGACATTATCGGTGGTGTTAATAATTGCAATCTACGTCTCACAGGCGCACAACAGACCGAAGCTACGGACACAGGACAGAGATGTCGTCGTCTGAGACAGCAGAGAATAACCTTTGCAAGTCAAGTGACAAGGTTTATTTACAAAGAAAAATAAATAAATTAAATTGACTTAATTCATTATTTACTCTAATCGTTATAGTGAATATTATTGTTACTTGTTTAAAATTGTGTCAGTGATGTATTCGCTTATTTTGCATAGCATTTTTTGGCACGGTAACTTGGTTCGTAATTTACTGCCTATTGAAACCGCTTGCTAATGCTAAAGGCGTGTTATCTAACCACGAAAGTCTATGCAGACATTTGGCATCACCCCAATTGATCAATTGTATCTTCTCAAATCTTCGTTGCACTGTATTGCTGATAAACTATGCAACTTGGAAGTTTGGATTTTATCCTATCAATTATTAAATTACACATTTGTATGAACAGAAGCTAAGCAGTATTATAATATAGTTTACACCCGATTTATGCAAATTATGATTGTAAAAATGATTTCTAACTTGATTTGCACACGGCCATGCAAAAAGGAATTATAGTACAATTACAAAGTGCTAAAAACAAGGAAAAACTCACTTGATGCTCATGCTCATCTATTAGCTAAAGCTATCAAACAAACAGTTCACTTATATAGCAGAAATTAGACAAATTTACCGGTCCAGCAGAAAGCTAGGAACTTCGGCGTCGCTTAGCAAACCCTTGTCCTGCTTCAGTGCCCTCCATTTGGGAATAACCACGCCGATAATTATTCGGGTTTTCTGCCTTTTTTGTCTCGACTTCGCCTTGCTGCATCGTATTTTCTCTTTTTTGAACGAACAGATTAATGCTCTATCGGCTCGTGTGCAAGTATGTGTGGTCCGCCATTATCGCAAATTTTGCTTTTTACTGCAACAAAGAACCGTTTATATTTCTAATAAAAAACACGACAAGTAAATGCTGTTATTGTTCTTCCTCTTCTTCTGCTAATCCATCTATGTAGTCGCTTTGCAAGTTGCCTCAAAACACAGCCGAAGAAGAAGAACTAGTCCCGTGCATCCTTCGTTTTACGAAACGCCCTTAGTTTGTCCGTGTAGTGCTACTATAGAAACATGGCTGTGCACATTGATAAATTACATGTAAGGGTGTGCCCGCGGTGTATATACATAAAATGGCTCATTGTAAGGTAATATAAACATTTCGTTTCATTTTGTAAGGTATTTCTTCACCACTCACAACATAGTTTTGTATTATATATTACATTTTGGTGAATAAATCCTTCAAAATCCTACACACTGTGCCTTTAAATATATGAAATCTTGGATGTGGAGTGGATGTTCTGCCACAGTGTCTCTGATTAACAACTTCTCAGGTCATTTCTCAATATTTAGATTTTTGTGCACTCTCAGATTCCAGAGTTTTAAACGGTTGTATCTCAGCCTAATATTGTTCTATTCTAACAACTCATACATCAATATGAATCTTATTTATTCAACTTTCAGATGATGTAAAAATCTCAATTTCGAAAAATTGACCCATAAGACTGGTTTTGTTGTCCAGTGTCATACATCTTAAGATGGCCTCGCACATTCTCCTTTGTCCTTAATTGCTCGTATATATGTTTTATTGAACACATTTCATTATGTCTTGAGCGAAACATGTTTGTTTATTCTCAGTGAAATGTATTCAGTTTGCACATAAACAGAATGCTATATAAGTCCGCAGTAATTTGCTTAACGGCAATATCTGAAAATGACTCAAGCTGTTTTTCTGGAGGTGAAAAGTTGGTTTACACAAGAGAGAATTATACTGCATATATGGGTAGGTAGGCTCATTTATTCAATCAAAGATGTTTCTGTCTTTAAATTTGTTCTGATGGCCTGACATATAATACCAAACTAGACATTCTGTACTAAATATTCTGTTTTTGCTGGTTCCTTGTATTGTGATTCTGCGCTGCTCCACCCCGCATGCGTTACATTTTTCACATGGACAGTTGAACGCTGTGCGTCTTTATTTGATGTTTCATTTTTGTCATTATTATTTCATTAAAAGGTCTAAAAGCGCTGTTGTCCGCAGTCGAGCCAACTGTAACTCCTCCTCATTAATTGCAACGATATAGATAATAATGGATTTCCTCATATGTAACATTAAAACAATCAGCCAGTGAATGAGAAATATTAGTTATTAAGCACGCGGAGCCACATGAATTAGAGTAAGAGATCTGTAAATTACAGTGCTCCAGGGAGAGCGGGGGGGGGGGTGCCTTGGAGATGTGTGCAGCTGAACATCATTGTTACAGCTCAGTGCCTCCACTGTTGCCATGGAAACAGGAAAACAAACTGCTGCCATGCCGAGATGGATCCTTGGATCAAGAACACGCGAGATCCACTGCACAAATGTTTTCATTCTTGTGCACTGAAATGCTGAAGTACTCTTTTGTTCTTTGTGGTCAGTTTTACTATTTCTTACCATTTAACAAACCCATAAGACTAAATATTGAACTGTAGTGTGTCATCTGTTCTACACACTCAGGCTAGAAAAGAGGTAATGATGATACATCAGAACTTTGTGTTTTGTTGTAATGAAGGAGAGAAATGTTGTGACATTTTTCTGTGTGATCAGAATAAAGTGTGAAAACTTAATGGATTTATTGTAAATTAGGGATTTTTTTATGGTATATATTTTAGTTTGGCTGACAGTGGTCAACTGCTTGTTTTCTTTTTGCTTTATAAATGTTTTTTTAGCAGAATATATACTAGAAACTTGTGAGGGAGTTCTGGGAGCTGTAGTAACCACACAGAAAACCCTGGAAACAGCATAGCAAAGCTCTAAAAACCTCTCAAAACTCCTTTGCACCCACAGAGCAATGCCCTTACAACCAGCTTAACTTCGTGAATTTTGGTAGTCAAGCATCATTCACTTGGGCCCTTTCCCAAATTATGTTTTATATTTCCCAAATTATGTTTTATATTTCCCAAATTATGTTTTATATTTCCCAAATTATGTTTTATATTTCCCAAATTCTATGGGTTTGTTTTGGATTCTGTGTTTTCTGTCTTTTACCATACAGTAATCGCAATGTATATTAGCCCACGAATACTTATACAGTACACACTATAGTATTCACTTAGAAACTATTTAAAAAAACCTACAGTAGATGGTACTAACCATACAGGAACAAATCTGTAAAAATAGGGTAAAGTTAATAAACCATCTTAACAGTACATTTTCAGTTTTTTATTTTGTTTTTAGGTCTACTTAAATTTCAGTACTGTTGTTTAATAATGTCATATTTTTTAACATGAAGTTCTATTTTTTTATAAGCAGATTTACTCCAGGCTACTAATGTACCTGTACATACTTAGTGGTTGAATTAAAAATCAAAAGTTCAACAGGGATGATGTGGTAAAATGTCTGTGTGTTATATATATATTTTATAGATTTATTTTTGGCATTTTTCTTTTATATGTACAATTAAGAAAGAGAGAGAACAGGAAGCGAAGTGGAAGAGAGAGAAGGGGGTGGGTTCACGACACGGGAATCAAAACAGGGTCACCCAATGCGCAACCTAGAGGTCTTCACGGGTCCAAAAATGTGGATCCGAACCCGAAGAGACCCGTGATTGTGCTACACAGACCCAACCGGACCCGTCCAATATTTTCAAATTTGGATCCGAACTCGCTAAGACCCGAGAAATGCTATAAATGTACTACCCGGACCCGACTATTAATTGAAAGTTACACCCGAACCCGGCCGGAAAGACAGACCCTGGACCTGATTATCACAAATTCCCCAACAAATTGCTGTTAACAAGTCGTAAAATAAAAGTTTTTGTCTTACCAACTAACATAACTCCCTCGTACCGGATTGTGACGCAATCCTCATTGCTAATGTGGTATCCACCATATTATTCCTTTCTTGCCGGTTGAACGAGTTGAATGTGCTCTGGGCCGAGTCTGAACAACAATTTAAGTTAAAACAATACGCTTCATTTATATTCATATAAACATGGAATGGGATAAGTTGCAATGCTGGAATAAGTCCCGCCTTCTAAATAAAAGAGCCAATCGTCAATTGTTAAAGTCACGTTGTCAGTGCTTAAGCGCCGGTTGCCATAGAAGCATGACAAGCACATGTGTGTTAGCTGCCTGCCATTTAATCGACTCTGGTATTATAAAAAATATTAAATGGACCCGGGACCCGAAGTAATAGGGTATTGGACCCGACCCATTTAACCCGTTAAAATATAGACCCAAACCCGTATGGGTCCCGGGCCAGGTCCCAGGTCCTCCGTGAAGGCTATCTGCTCCGACCAAACATTTATTTTGACGGGTCGCTGCTATGAGTGTTTGACAATGAATCGGTGAAATACAAAACGTTCATGTCGTCATTGTGAGACCAGACAGTGCATCATGTGTGCAGCAATGCAACCCACCACTCTTCAGTCTTCACTCATAGACATGCAAAACAAGCAGATGCATATTTAAACTGCATCTGAATATTTCTAACCTTATTCATATTCTTAGCACAATTTTAATTTTGTTAGCTGTTCAGTACTTCATTCTGGTCAAGAAATAATACATTTACCATATTCCATGTCATTCTGCTTTATACAGCAAATTTTTATGCCTTGATTCCGTGTTGTGGAAAATGCAGAAGGATTGGTGGAATCAAAAGGGAACTTGCTGTATAACTTAAAGAGAGAAATCACTGCTTTTATTGTCACAATATTAGTCTTACAGTATTTAGCTGATTTGAGATCTGCAGTCTCATGAGTTTCTGGGTCAAACATTGTCTTTAATTGCTAGTGCGAAACATCTCAAACTGTCTCCATTTTTATCTGCATTGGTGAGTCAAGAACACAGAGACACAAGCGCTGTAAGCCAGCACACTTCAAACACCTCTATAGCCCTCAGGACAGTGGCTTACTGGAGTATACAAGGCAGAACAGCAGCATTATCATCTGGGAATCATCAAGGCCTGTTCATGCCTGTGAAATGTCAAGAAAGTCTGTGCGGCCTGTCGAAATCAATGCTAGCGGCAGTCTTCATCTGTCAGCAGCATGTCAGAGTTTTCCCCAGGACCCCCAAATTTAAGCATCATATCTGGTTACCTGGTTTTACAGCATTTGTGCCCTAAACGTGTTTACCTGAAATATTTTTGTCCAGATGACCAGAGAATTTGTTTTGTTCTTTTCCCACACTAGCATTGTCATGTTTTGACCAAAAACTGCTTGTGCACAGGGATGCACCGATACCACTTTTTCCATTCCGATTCCTGAATACTGCGTATCGGCCGATACCGATTCTGATCCGATACTAGCACTGCTTTTCATGATCAAAGTAGACTTGCATATTTTAACTTTAATTGCCAGAGGTGGATAGTTAAGCATGTTTACTTTCAAGTATATTTTAAAATATCTGTACTTTATCAGAGTACTTTGGACAAAAAATACTTCCCTACAGTATGAAGCACATCATACTTACTCCACTACAGTCCATAAATAAATGTTTTTTTTTTTACTTTAAATCCATGAGTACATTAAAATCTACCATTTTCCTTTACTTAAGTTTTTTTACTTGAAAGTATTATTTTTTAAATGTAATTAAGTGCTGTATTAAACTTAAAAATACATACAAAACAAAAATGTGGTCTCATAAAGCACAGATACTTACAAAATGTTTAACAAATAAATCTCTGTTTATTACACAAAGCTATCACAATATAAAAGTCCCCAAACTCGCTCATGCACATCCTGGACACAAAATGATGCGCTTAATACATTCGCTTCTACGTTATTTAAAGTCATGCGCATTGGACGCAGAATGATGCGCTTAATGCACCCGCTTCACTCACGTGTATCCCGGATAGTGATGATCCTGATGTCGCGGGGATCTTTGCTTCCCAAGTTCAAAACAGTTATAACACAAAGAGAAGAGATATGTTATGTGTTTAAATCATAGAACATTGAATCCATCCTAAAGTTAAAGTTATTGTGCATGAATAACGCATAACATAGACCGCTTCTAATGCTTGAATCTAATAACGTTACACTCAGCGAGTAAAGTCTCCGGCAGGGGCGATTCTAGGTTTTCAATATTAGGGGGGCTCAGCCTCCAATGACGATATATATAGAGAGAGAAAGCCACACTCTAATCACCACATATTGTATACGTTACTAAAATAAATAATTAAGAAAGAATATGCAGAAAAGCATAAATACAAGTTATTGTTATTCAAATGAATATCACATTAATCGGTCAATCTGCAACATTTATATTCCAAAGTGACAACAACAGCCACAAATCCATAAAATAAATGTTACAATCAACTGCTGAATCATTATTTAGTAAGAATAACTGAATATGTTTCCCCGCCATTCATTCTGATTAGCACTAGCGCTGTCACTCTCTGCATGACTGCGTGTTCATCTATTAACTCCACAATATGTTTTAAATTAATGATAAAAATACTGAAGCGTCTGAAAAACGACATAGAGCTTCTGTACACTTTTATTTCCTCTGAACTCAGATCAATGAATATCACTGCAGCACCGGGCTGAACTACAGTAACTCTAATCTGCCCGTCCTCTATCCGGAGCTGTCAAAACTACCGTCGACTCTCTATAACTATAGCACTTCATCATTAATGACACTTTCTGTGCGCTACAATATCATCTTGATCGTGGAAGTATGCCGTCATTGGTGTTAAGTGCTTTTATTTTGCTTGAGGTAACGTTAACAAATAGTTGACGAGGGGTAAACGCACATAAAACTTTTAAACAGTGAATGGGAAAGGGTCTTGTATCGCTTCCACATCATATTAAGATGCATTTATAACAAAGAATGGCAAAAATGCAGATGTCATGTTAATGAACACAACTTGTAAAGTTACTCTGCTAATGACGTTAACTCTAATGTGCTGCTGTGTGAACTGAAGAATGCGCTAAATAACGCAGCCTAACGCCGTTTTCATAATAAGAGTTTTAAAGGGGGCTATAAAGCGATCTCGAATTCTTGTACAGATTACATTACACACAATATTTTAGGGGGGCTGAGCTAGAACTTTAGGGGGGCTTTAGCTCCCCTAAAAACGGCCTGGCAACGCCACTGGTCTCCGGCAAAATGCATTTTAAACAAAACCACAGTCTATTATCTAGTGATTATGAAGAATACTGAAAACTTTGGAACGAGTAACGTCCTGACTGTTCCCGGACACACGCATGCTGGATAGAGATTGACAGATTACCGCACCAGCGGAGGTCAGAGTTTTTTAATTATGCTATATTGGTTTATTCCTCGCATAAATCAATCAAAATATATGACATCGAATACAGTGACACAGTTTATGGTAATTTCCTGATAGTTTGTCCTTTATGAAGCTTTAGAGCAACACCCACGGGTATCGCAACGGATCGGACTGAAGAGAACCCGTCAGTCCGATACCCCATCCAGCAAAAAAGACCCGGATCGGACCCAATTCCGATCCAGAGTATCGGATCGGTGCATCCCTATGATTCCAGACAATATATGTAAAGCTCATCAGTCTAACGCGAGACACTTCAGCATGTGTCATTTCTGGCAGATGTTTATTTACTTTCTGCATCTTTGAAATGTTGCAACAATGTAAATGAAAGGCACAGATGGACTATGAGGTGTGAGTTAGTGCTCCGGGTAACACAAGACTGTACGGTTGCAAAAGTGAGTGAAAATGCAGAACATTAACTGCAAGGAAACATTCTGATTTTGAAGAATTCTGAAATATGTCCAAAACAACCGCATCACATGATAAAAAATATGTTATCGTTTTCAAAAAGCCTCCGCTTTCATAATCACGATACAACGTGATGACGGCATTTTCCAATTTCTCCACGTTGTAGAGCACTTTCAAAAGCTCAGTTTTGACAAAAACTTGGACTGGACGGAAGGCCAAAATGAAGAGAAAATGTGTGTTCAAACAGAAACGTATAAGTGTGTTCAGGGTGTTCTTTTCTCTTTTGGGTAGGAAGAAAGGCAAATCATTTACCTTGTAAACACTGTGAAAGGGGGGAGTGGCTTTTGAAGAACATGCAGAGTAATCTTTGTCCTTTTCTGTCTCTTCACACAGGCTTGTGTTTGGAAACTTGTACCCAGCGTACTACTCCTACAAAGCAGTGAAAACCAAAAACGTCAAAGAATATGTGAGTAATACACATAACATCCATCCACCTGTGTACAATGTTTGTTTATGTGTGGACAGTTTATGAACCCCTCCTGAGGTGATGTGCACTGCTCGCTATGAATGAGCTCCTTCAGTGAGTTGAACCTACAGATTTTGGGTTACTAGGAAACATCTTTAAATGCCTAATCTTGCCACTTCTTTAAATAGGATGTGAAAAGACTAACATGTCATGTGCAAGCTCAGACATGTTCTTAGAGTGTGTGTGTGTGTGTGTGTGTGTGTTTGACCAGACCAGATGTTCTCTCTGAACTTGTTTGAAAGAACCTGGCCCTTTAAGAGCTCAGTGAATCAGTGCTTATTGAGGTCCAACCTAAATCAATGTCTTTTATAATCAATAATAACTCTGAGCAGCGGTGCAGTAAAGCGCTTCATGAAGAGAAACATGCTGAATGTGTGTTTGCTGCTTTGAGATAAAGAGCCATGATCTCCCCCTAGAGTTTCTTTCATTCTGAAGAGAGTGCATTTAATCATCACTTCTGTTACACTGTATTATTTCTGTGAAGTAGAGACGAGAGTTTCTGATCTTTATGAGCTGTTGCTGTAAGGATAAATGATACATTTGTGTTCCATGGAAAACTAGGAGAGCACACGTGTATGGAACGGCATGAGAGTGAATAAATGATGTTGATTTTTGTGTAAACTCTCTCTCTGTCTTTTGTCTCTGTTTCAGATGTTTATGTTTAGCTCGTGTCGCTGGTTGTACTGGAGATATTTCAGGAGTTTAGTAACTCTAATCGAGTGTGTTTGTAGCTCTGCTGCATTGCAGGGAGTTGAGTTACTGCTCCAGTGGGTCTAACGCTTTTCCATATTCAACTATATAGAAGATAAAACTACATTCTTATTTATATAACATTTCCAATGCTTTAGAACCAGATTATTTAATGCAGAATCTCAAATCTTCAACAAAACAAATGATCTTAAACATGAGTCTAGCTAAAGGCTAACGGAAAATAACTTGCCCTGACATATGCTGTTGTTTTGTATTAAGAGGCACACACGCCAGAAATGTTTTGTTCTAAAGCGTATTTATAACTTTCTTTACTCTCCTACATAGTCCTGACATAAGGGTATAGTCTGTTTTACTACACAAACCATGCTTCAGAAGGTTAAAGATTCAAGAAGAATGTTCACACTTCTCTTTTCTGTAATGTAAAATTAGATTTATTTTGTGAATACATGTTTTTAGATCATGTTTGAGTTGTCTTGCTTGGCAATCAGAACTGCTCACTTAAACTGAGCAGCTCTACACACACACACACACACACACGTGTGTGACACTGAATTGAGGTCATGTATGTGATATTTATGCACATATGTTTACACGCTGTAGGGATGTGGTGGTGTTATGAGATTGAATCTCTTTGTCCGCTCGAGGGAACAGACACTGGCAGTCAGAGATCATGCCGTTTGTTTTTGAATGTTCGAGTGGAAAGTCAATTTCAGTAAACTTTAATGGCGAACCCTTGGAAAGAAGAAGAAAGGCTCGATGGACCACAAAAGCCGCCTTCTTAAAGCATGTCATAACCGTGCTGCGTTGGCTTGCGAATGCAGACGGGTAATTGAGAAACCTGCTTTCAATTCATTTCCAAAATAGGACGGGACAAATGATGCTTTGTGCCGCAGACCTGTTTATAGGCCCAGCCGCCCGGAGTCGCTGGTTTGAGTTGGACTTAAAATAAGTTTAAAGCTTGTGTTTACTAGCATAGACTAGATGCTTTTAGAAACCGCGCTGTGGTTTTTCTACTCGCAGTGAATCTCTACAATGGCTGCAACCCCTGTTAGATAAACATCTCATGTGTCTGTTTAAAAATGGTAAGGAAACGTCTTCACAGAAACACACGCTGAGGAGGAAAGAACATGTTGATTTAGAATCGTCAAACCAGGCAACATAACTCCTGATCCACAGTCAGCGTTCAGCATGCTTGTTTTTCTCCTAAATCAAGATGGAACAAAGCCGTCTGGTTTCTGCTTATGTCTCACGTACTTCTCTAATGGATTCCAGAAAATTCAAACTTGAAATAAATAATGTCTTGGATGTGATTGGATGTTTTTTATCGATACGGTCAGCACAGTGAGATGTTTTTGGTACAGCCTAGCGTAGGATTTCCATTGACGGTCAGCCGTGGCTTTCCTGTGGCGCATTGATCTCTCTCACACCGCTGCAGGTTCACCGGGAGGACACCAATTAAACGTGATGCCTCCTGTCAGGCCGCTTATACAGCCTCGCCACCGATTCATTTGACTTTGTTCATCGAGCCTGAAAATATCACCTAATACCTCGGAGAGCTGCGGATCACATGACCGTCTGCTCGCGCTTTTGAAATTGAAATGCTAAGAAGCTGGCTGCGGTCGAGGGAAGAGGACGGTGTAGCATACCAAACAGCTCCTGCTGCAGAGAGAGGCGGCACGGAAATTAATGTCACGGCCGTAATGATTTTTTGCCTCAGTCCACTGTGTTTTCAGCTTCTCTCAGGAGAAGAGTTGTGCTTGGATTTATGTCTGTGTGGAGAGATAAGGCATTCATCCCCGTGAACAGAAAAGAAATGTATGGATTTTATTGAAATATTCATGGGTTTTATGTTTGGTTAAGTGTGATGCGTGTGCTGGCCTTCAGCGCTGGGTTTCACTGAGATGCAATGCATATGATATTAGTGTTTTTATTATGGACAGTATCAAAGAATATCATAGCTTATTTTTTTCAGTTTTACTGGGTTTCAAGTATAACACACAGTGATGATGTATTATGATAATGCTCTCTTTATCTGACATGGGTCACTCCATTATTTTTTATCTGACAAGCAGCCGATGTCTTCAGTGTCCTACATTCATGTGTCTTATCACTCAATCAAATTAAAATGATCATCAGTCTCATGTACAAGCCTGTACGTGTGTTGGCATCCTAGTTCACCCAATACATTTTTGGGGGTTATTTACTCACCATCAGGCCATCCAATATGTTGTATGTAACATTTTTCTATAGTAGAACAAAAAAGAAGATATTTAGCAGAAAGAATGATCATTTTTTCAAGAAACTGAACGTTATTTACATCATGAATAGCGTAATGCACAGCCTCTGCCAAATGTCGTGAGCACGATATTGTGATGTTTGTTGGCAGTTTGCAAACCAGCCTCTGATGCATTTAGTGCCACCTACAGAGCGGAAGTGTAAAGCCCACTTCCTGACGCACACCATTTAATTTTTATGTCTGAACTATCCCTTTACATTTCAAAGAGGCTTGATTGACCAATATACTCTCTGCTGTTTAAAATGTTCATTTCATAACACAAGAGTACAGCAGCAACACACTATTTTGACATCAGTAGGAAATTCCTGAATGTTTAGATTGAATTCATGTGTTCAGTAACATGTCCTGAATCTCTCAGTCATCAATAATGACATTGAACTATTAAATATGTTTTTCAGGTGCGATGGATGATGTACTGGATTGTGTTTGCTCTGTACACGGTGGTGGAGACCATCACAGATCTAACTGTATCCTGGTGAGATTGACATTCAGACCCATGATTGAGTCTTTAACACGTTTACACGATTACACGTGACTCCTGTCAGGTTAAACAAGCAATCCATTTCATTTGCCCCACACCAGCCCATGTAGAGAAGCAATCAGAGTGTAATGAAATGAAGTTGCTGCTTTAATTTGGAGTCGCACATATTAATTTGTTGGAATACAGCTTTAATGAGTGTAATTATATCAGCAGATTAATCGCATATATCCGTGCTCACGCTCTCTCTCTCTCTCTCTCTCTCTGATCGGATCTGAAGGTTTCCCCTCTATTATGAGATCAAGATAGCGTTGGTGATCTGGCTTCTGTCTCCATACACCAGAGGAGCGAGTGTCATCTACAGAAAAGTCCTCCATCCCCTGCTGACCTCCAGAGAAAGAGTAACTCTATTCTTTACATTTATCATCCTTTACATAAGTGCTTCTCTACCTCTTTCATTTCACTTGAAACACTATTTATTTGTTCAAATGGTGAATCAAACAAGGGTAGACCAGACTTGTTTCGTGTGCCCCTGAAGATGCAGTGTGTAACTCCTCCATCACTAGCGTCACCAACTGTAATTGCTTGAAGTGATAGTGAAGAACCATGATTGTTTTCTGACAGCTTTCACATTGTAAAAATCGTTGTTTATTATTCCATCCTTATTACACGGTGCTCTGGAATACATGATTCTGATTGGCCAATCGTGAGATTTATTCCCAGATAACAACCTCTCAAAACTAATAACACAGAGTAATCCAGATGCTGCAGATCATTTGACAGGTAAAGTTTAATACACAAAAACTCTATATAAATTTGTCCTTTAATAACACACATCATTATATTTACAAATGATTAAACCAAATGGTCTGTTCCTGGCATTTGAAATACAGAATGCATCCCAAAAGTAAAGAGGTTTCCTCGCGCAAGGTCTGCATTGGTTAAAAATGATCTTTGCTTCCTGTCATAATCACACTGTCTGGGTTTATTCTTGCCATAACAACCGGCTGCCTGGACACGATCCCTTAATTATTGGTGCGTTATTACGATTAGGTTTGATTTAGTTTAGTTTTTTCCTTGTAACCCATCAATTGACAAGTACTGCCTTTGTATTGCTGTATTAATTTTCCAAATTAAATTTCCATATTTTTGATTTTATAATTATGTGCATCGAAATCAGAAAGCTGTCACTCATTGTTCTTACTGTCTTGTGATTCTTGAAGGAAATTGATGACTATATAGTCCAGGCGAAGGAACGGAGCTATGAGACCATGGTGAACTTTGGCAAGCAGGGCCTGAGCATCGCTGCCACTGCCGCCGTGTCTGCAGCTGTCAAGGCAAGTGTGTGCGTCCCTGTGTGTTCATGTCTGTGTGTTTGCAATTGTGTATGTGTGTGTGCCTCTGCGTGTCTATGTATCTGCTTGTGTGTGTCTGTACGTGTGCGTCTCTGTGTTCATATCTGTGTGTCTGCAATTGCGTACGTGTGTGTGTGTCTGCGTGTGTTCATGTCTGCGTGTATTTGTGCGTCTGCGTGTGTTCATGTCTGCGTGTGTTCATGTCTGCGTGTATTTGTGTGTCTGCGTGTGTTCATGTCTGCGTGTATTTGAGTGTCTGCGTGTGTTCATGTCTGCGTGTATTTGAATGTCTGCGTGTGTTAATGTCTGCGTGTATTTGAGTGTCTGCGTGTGTTCATGTCTGCGTGTATTTGTGTGTCTGCGTGTGTTAATGTCTGCGTGTATTTGAGTGTCTGCGTGTGTTCATGTCTGCGTGTATTTGTGTGTCTGCGTGTGTTTGTGTGTCTGCGTGTATTTGAGTGTCTGCGTGTGTTCATGTCTGCGTGTATTTGTGTGTCTGCGTGTGTTCATGTCTGCGTGTATTTGTGTGTCTGCGTGTGTTCATGTCTGCATGTATTTGAGTGTCTGCGTGTGTTCATGTCTGCGTGTATTTGTGCGTCTGCGTGTGTTCATGTCTGCGTGTATTTGTGCGTCTGCGTGTGTTCATGTCTGCGTGTATTTGTGTGTCTGCGTGTGTTCATGTCTGCGTGTGTTCATGTCTGCGTGTATTTGTGTGTCTGCGTGTGTTTGTGTGTCTGCGTGTATTTGTGTGTCTGCGTGTATTTGTGTGTCTGCGTGTGTTTGTGTGTCTGCGTGTATTTGTGTGTCTGCGTGTGTTCATGTCTGCGTGTGTTCATGTCTGCGTGTATCTGTGTGTCTGCGTGTGTTTGTGTGTCTGCGTGTATTTGTGTGTCTGCGTGTGTTTGTGTGTCTGCGTGTGTTCATGTCTGCGTGTATTTGAGTGTCTGCGTGTGTTCATGTCTGCGTGTATTTGTGCGTCTGCGTGTATTTGTGCGTCTGCGTGTGTTCATGTCTGCGTGTATTTGTGTGTCTGCGTGTATTTGTGTGTCTGCGTGTGTTTGTGTGTCTGCGTGTATTTGTGTGTCTGCGTGTGTTCATGTCTGCGTGTATTTGAGTGTCTGCGTGTGTTCATGTCTGCGTGTATTTGAGTGTCTGCGTGTGTTCATGTCTGCGTGTATTTGTGTGTCTGCGTGTATTTGAGTGTCTGCGTGTGTTCATGTCTGCGTGTATTTGAGTGTCTGCGTGTGTTCATGTCTGCGTGTATTTGTGTGTCTGCGTGTGTTCATGTCTGCGTGTATTTGTGTGTCTGCGTGTGTTCATGTCTGCGTGTATTTGAGTGTCTGCGTGTGTTCATGTCTGCGTGTATTTGTGTGTCTGCGTGTGTTCATGTCTGCGTGTATTTGTGTGTCTGCGTGTGTTCATGTCTGCGTGTATTTGAGTGTCTGCGTGTGTTCATGTCTGCGTGTATTTGAGTGTTTGCGTGTGTTCATGTCTGCGTGTATTTGAGTGTCTGCGTGTGTTCATGTCTGCGTGTATTTGAGTGTCTGCGTGTGTTCATGTCTGCGTGTATTTGTGTGTCTGCGTGTGTTCATGTCTGCGTGTATTTGTGTGTCTGCGTGTGTTCATGTCTGCGTGTATTTGTGTGTCTGCGTGTGTTCATGTCTGCGTGTATTTGAGTGTCTGCGTGTGTTCATGTCTGCGTGTATTTGAGTGTCTGCGTGTGTTAATGTCTGCGTGTATTTGAGTGTCTGCGTGTGTTCATGTCTGCGTGTATTTGTGTGTCTGCGTGTGTTAATGTCTGCGTGTATTTGTGTGTCTGCGTGTGTTCATGTCTGCGTGTATTTGTGTGTCTGCGTGTGTTCATGTCTGCGTGTATTTGTGTGTCTGCGTGTGTTCATGTCTGCGTGTATTTGAGTGTTTGCGTGTGTTCATGTCTGCGTGTATTTGAGTGTCTGCGTGTGTTCATGTCTGCGTGTATTTGTGTGTCTGCGTGTGTTCATGTCTGCGTGTATTTGTGTGTCTGCGTGTGTTCATGTCTGCGTGTATTTGAGTGTCTGCGTGTGTTCATGTCTGCGTGTATTTGTGTGTCTGCGTGTGTTCATGTCTGCGTGTATTTGTGTGTCTGCGTGTGTTCATGTCTGCGTGTATTTGTGTGTCTGCGTGTGTTCATGTCTGCGTGTATTTGAGTGTCTGCGTGTGTTCATGTCTGCGTGTATTTGAGTGTCTGCGTGTATTCATGTCTGCGTGTATTTGTGTGTCTGCGTGTGTTCATGTCTGCGTGTATTTGTGTGTCTGCGTGTGTTCATGTCTGCGTGTATTTGAGTGTTTGCGTGTGTTCATGTCTGCGTGTATTTGAGTGTCTGCGTGTGTTCATGTCTGCGTGTATTTGAGTGTCTGCGTGTGTTCATGTCTGCGTGTATTTGAGTGTCTGCGTGTGTTCATGTCTGCGTGTATTTGAGTGTCTGCGTGTGTTCATGTCTGCGTGTATTTGTGTGTCTGCGTGTGTTCATGTCTGCGTGTATTTGAGTGTTTGCGTGTGTTCATGTCTGCGTGTATTTGAGTGTCTGCGTGTGTTCATGTCTGCGTGTATTTGTGTGTCTGCGTGTGTTCATGTCTGCGTGTATTTGTGTGTCTGCGTGTGTTCATGTCTGCGTGTATTTGAGTGTTTGCGTGTGTTCATGTCTGCGTGTATTTGAGTGTCTGCGTGTGTTCATGTCTGCGTGTATTTGAGTGTCTGCGTGTATTTGAGTGTCTGCGTGTATTTGTGTGTCTGCGTGTGTTCATGTCTGCGTGTATTTGAGTGTCTGCGTGTGTTCATGTCTGCGTGTATTTGTGTGTCTGCGTGTGTTCATGTCTGCGTGTATTTGTGTGTCTGCGTGTGTTCATGTCTGCGTGTATTTGAGTGTCTGCGTGTGTTCATGTCTGCGTGTATTTGTGTGTCTGCGTGTGTTCATGTCTGCGTGTATTTGTGTGTCTGCGTGTGTTCATGTCTGCGTGTATTTGAGTGTCTGCGTGTGTTCATGTCTGCGTGTATTTGAGTGTCTGCGTGTATTCATGTCTGCGTGTATTTGTGTGTCTGCGTGTGTTCATGTCTGCGTGTATTTGTGTGTCTGCGTGTGTTCATGTCTGCGTGTATTTGAGTGTTTGCGTGTGTTCATGTCTGCGTGTATTTGAGTGTCTGCGTGTGTTCATGTCTGCGTGTATTTGTGTGTCTGCGTGTGTTCATGTCTGCGTGTATTTGAGTGTCTGCGTGTGTTCATGTCTGCGTGTATTTGAGTGTCTGCGTGTGTTCATGTCTGCGTGTATTTGTGTGTCTGCGTGTGTTCATGTCTGCGTGTATTTGAGTGTTTGCGTGTGTTCATGTCTGCGTGTATTTGAGTGTCTGCGTGTGTTCATGTCTGCGTGTATTTGTGTGTCTGCGTGTGTTCATGTCTGCGTGTATTTGTGTGTCTGCGTGTGTTCATGTCTGCGTGTATTTGAGTGTTTGCGTGTGTTCATGTCTGCGTGTATTTGAGTGTCTGCGTGTGTTCATGTCTGCGTGTATTTGAGTGTCTGCGTGTATTTGAGTGTCTGCGTGTATTTGTGTGTCTGCGTGTGTTCATGTCTGCGTGTATTTGAGTGTCTGCGTGTGTTCATGTCTGCGTGTATTTGTGTGTCTGCGTGTGTTCATGTCTGCGTGTATTTGTGTGTCTGCGTGTGTTCATGTCTGCGTGTATTTGAGTGTCTGCGTGTGTTCATGTCTGCGTGTATTTGTGTGTCTGCGTGTGTTCATGTCTGCGTGTATTTGTGTGTCTGCGTGTGTTCATGTCTGCGTGTATTTGAGTGTCTGCGTGTGTTCATGTCTGCGTGTATTTGTGTGTCTGCGTGTGTTAATGTCTGCGTGTATTTGAGTGTCTGCGTGTGTTCGTGTCTGCGTGTGTTTGTGTGTCTGCGTGTGTTTGTGTCTGCGTGTATTTGTGTGTCTGCGTGTGTTCATGTCTGCGTGTATTTGAGTGTCTGCGTGTGTTCATGTCTGCGTGTATTTGTGTGTCTGCGTGTAGCACAGAGCCGCAGTGAGAGCAATGACTCATGACTTTAAATCACAGGTAAAGGTCACCGTCAACTCGAGGTCATTAGGGTCAGTAGAGCAGTAATACAGTTCAGTGATGGACAGAACATAAGTCCACATCCACCGCCGTCTTTGAAAAAATGCTCTGTCTTTGATATGAAAGAATGGTGTTTGTTTGTTAGATCTTGTTTAATGTTGATCTCTGTAATTTTAATCATTGATACTGTAAATATATTTGTCTATAACTGCTGTACAGGAGTACTGCACCAGCTCAGGTAATGTGTCTACAGCATGTGCTCAACACATCATCATTTAACACTGGATTTGAGTTCCTCACAGTGTTTGCTTTGAGTTAAATTCACAGTGATGTCATCAATAATTTCATCCTGTCTAAGACATCTAGAGGAAGTTTATAGTTTCTCCATTGTTCTGTGCACATTCTAAAGCTCTGCTCTGAAATCTAGTCATCTGCCTTTGTAAGCAGTAATTCTAGTTTTATCTGTTGCAGAAAAGGCAATCCCACAATGCATTGCAAGGAGCTTGCTGAAAAGGCTCTCCATTGATCATATACAAACTACTTTCATAAAGTATTTGTGTTGTATTTTTATTAGCAGCGTGCTGACTGTAAACTCATTTAAATATAGTTTAAATCCATCACTGATGAGTATGTGTTTGTGAGGACGCTTCTGTTAGGATCACTTGGTTTTCAGACAGAGCTGATATAAGCCGTCCTTTTGCATTCATGCATGTTATCATGGATGTGTATTTAATCTTAGGCTCAGTTGTGTGTGTCATCAATGCTGATATGTGCTGTGTGTCTCTACAGGGTCAAGGTGCAATCACAGAGAAGCTGAGGAGCTTCAGCATGCATGATCTTACCCAGATCTCTCAGGGTGACGTCTATCCAGGATACAGCAGCTCCAACCCAGCCAGAAGAGCCATCATGGACCAGCCTGATGGAGCGGGTACATCTACTTCAATTATTAACTCATTATTGCTGATTCATCTCCACACACCTGCCTGAATGATCAGAATTCAAGGCGATTTTATATATTTATTTGCCTCATGCATTGACAGTTGCTCTGTTTAATTTTTTTCAAATGTATAAAATGCTCAAGCTGTCTCGAAAATGGTCGCAAGATGTGAACATTTAGTCGCAGTCTGGAACCCTGCTGCATGTTCACAAATGTCTTGATGCTTTTTCATCTCTGTACACTGCCTCATTTCTACGGTTTCGGACTGTGTACGGCGCAGGTAATACAGGATTTTTGAGGATGTGAGGATGCTTTTCAGTAGCATAAAAACCCCAGAGGTTTCTAATGATATTTCAAGCGTTGGTGGATGGGGCTGAATGTTAATGCAGCCATGGCTTCAGAGTAAATAGAATGGATTTGGTATTTGTCTGGAGTGCAGGAGGGTAATAAGCAATAGCTGCACGTTTATAGCATGAAAGGTCTAGTGGAGCTTTGTGAGAAGATGAAGAAGAGGAAACAAACAGCTCGGCAGCTTCTGAGCGGAATAACTAATGTGACTCTATCTCAGTATGCTAATGCGCCCGCCACGCTTGAAATTCTGCCGGCATGCAGGTCATTTCCATCTCGCCTGCGATGAAGCCGTCAGACAGCAGCACATCCTCACTGATCAAACCGTCTGCTGATCACACTTTGGTTTAAAAAAAGAGTGTTATTCATTGGCTTGTCTCTTATGTAAAAAAAGCAGAGCTCAGCATTGATGAATGCCATTAAACGGCTGTATCTGCTGCTTTTGTTTCTTTCCTCTCCTCTCATCAATGGTATTCTCTAGTTACACGTCTTCTCTTATCGCAGGACAGAGCTGTTTGTCATCTGAAAACCCAGATGAGAATGTGTGTTATAGAAATATGGGTTTGAAGTCTTTGATTTGATTACAGTTGCCTGAAAGAAGTCTGTGGTTGCTGTGATTTGACTCCCCTAACACACCTCACACACAATACTACTTGCAACATTGTCCTTAATATCAACTGTTAATGATCAGTTATGATCTCCTAACAGATTTCTCAGGGTTTGTATCATGATTTAGGTTGAGCCCTTTATAATTTGTGGTGTACTCAGAAACGCTTTGTTTGGGATCCGTTAACGGCGTGTAAAGACTTGATGATTTCAAATGCATTTTTCTTAACTCACTCCGAACATCAGGACAGTATGCATTATTAAATTTAGTTTCATATAAAACACTTCTCAGTAATAGAAAAGCAGGTAAACATTAATGAATGATCTAGGCCTTTAAAGCTGTCGACAGTCTACAGATGATAACAAAGAGCTTTCGCCCTCATATTGATCATCTTTCACTTGTTTTACTGCTCGGCCTGCAGAAGACCTAAACATAACACAAGAATAGACCTGGAAAATGAATTCCATACGTTCCCAAATCCCAAGAAAGTTATGTTACAGTAATTGAAAACAGTAGGTGGGTGGGGCTGGCAACAAAGGAAAGCGTTCAGAACAATTGGTTTGTGAATGTGTTCTGCCCCCTTATGGTGAAATGAAGAATTACACAAACAGTACAGGGTCTCTTATTGTGTGCTGCTGTATGATGTTGATAAATAATTAGTTTTTTTTATGATGTTGTAAGTGATGAAGTGTGGGGTGAATCTGCTCTGGTGGGTTTTGTCTTGGGCGTCCTGGCACCAGCTGGCTCTGCCTAACCCCCGGCGCTGCCCTGGGAGCCCAGAGGAGACGGTGCCAGGAGCGGACTGAACCCGACAGCTGCTCTCTCTCTCTCTCTCTCTCCCTCACTCTCTTTGCTCGTCCTTTTCTCTGCTGATTCTCTGGAATCACATTACACTACTGCTGGGGTGCAAACATTCCTCAGTTATTGTCACGACCAATGTTATTATAATGCATTATTATAATCCAAATAATAACATGTAACTGAGCATGTCATTGTGCATAGTGAAGAGTAAACACTTGTTGTCTGTGTTTTTCACGTGTTAGTTTTATTTTTATAGTTTTGTCATTTGCTTACGGTTGGCTTTATTCAGTTCAACGTGGAAAAGTCAAGGTTGGTTTTGATTTCTTTGATTTTTGTTTGTGTTCCAGAATATTATCGGTATAATGATGATGATGATGATGATGATGAAAGGAGCGATGAAGAGGGAAAGTCTGTGTACTCTGAAGATGAAGCTGTTTCTCAGCACGGCCGAAGACGGTCTCAGAGCGTCAGAATTACTCGCTCGAAACTGCGCAGAGATGTAAGTCCATGGAAACCCAATCTCACTGAACCTCATGAATGTCAGGATGAGGACTTTTGTCACATGATAACTACATTATTTCCGCACACAAACAGTGTTCTGAGCTTCAGAGTGACACTTTTGCTAAATGACAAATGCAATTACTCAACCTCCTTTGGTTTATGGAGTGTCTAACAAGTTTACATCCTTACACGGTGTAAAAACACTTTTATTTTCTAATAACCGTCAGTTATTATTTCCTCACTTCTTGACTGACTCTCAAAGGATTCGTTCGGCGATTCACCTGTGTAATCCCCTCCTTTCTGTCAGCCTACTCTGATCTGATTGTTCAGATGGTCGAGTACTCTATTGGTTAACCACGTGCAGTTTCGCAAATGGAACGTAGGCGGGCATTACACCGAGTGACGCAAATCTGACACAGAAGTGAAATTAGAATGAGAGATGACTCGTTCGCATGATTCAGAGTCGACTCCTTTTTCGCAAGCCAAGGACTTTATTTGTTCACTTTCAGCTTTACAACTTGGCAGACTGCTTGCATTCACACATTTACATTTATTCATCTGGCAGACGCTTTCATTCAAAGCGACTTACAAGTAGGAGAGCATATAAACATTTTGTCAACACGCTAAACTAGACCATAAGTTTACAACTAACTGTTCACACACAGCAGCATTACAAACCGCATGAAATGTTATTTTAAGGACATGATAGAAACCTGTTGTCATGGTAACAGTTATGTTTCTTCCATCGATGACAGGCACGTTACGGATCTCTGAAGATCCGAGGGAGGAAACGGATACCTCTCAACACCGTGACTAACTCCAATATGGAGAACTAAAGTGACTACTGACCCGTTTACTTCATCACTGTCTTCATGTTCTTCATTGAAGATCTAAGGACAGTCCACCAGCAGAACTATTTATTATTCACATGTGCGTGTACATATCATGAGCTGAAGAATAGTCAGAGAACACGAGATGGGTGATGGTATTTTTGTATTCTATGACGCTGAATGTGACATTCAGATTGAGTCTTTTAGTTTCAGTATTTGTTCTCTTTGGATGTGGGTTTTATACTGTTTTCATGCATCTTTTTGCTGCCTTTTAGATGATGTGTTTTAAGTAGGATTTTACATTTGTAGTTTAGGTTATAAATATATATTATGATTCTTAAACAGAGAAGACCAAAAGCGTATATATTTGTGAAGGAAAAAAATACCAAAGACTTGTTGCATTGATTTTTAAGAGGTTGTAATACTTGCAGGTTTGTAAAAAAAAATTCTATCTTCAGATGGGTTTAAGGAGAAACCATTTGCACATTCTTTAAATCTGATCTTCTTTATTCTAAACTGTTCAGGTAAAATCTGCTGTTTGTGTGGGTGTTTGAGTGTGTGTGTGTTTGTACTGATGTCTGGCTGAATGTTGCATTTAAAATCAAAGCAATGATATCAATAAAGTCAGAGTATGGTAGTAGTTTAGCTTTTCTCTGTTTTTTCTTGTGGTATGAGTTGTTTAATACTTATTTTACTTTGTTCTAAACGGTTTAATAATGAAATGAAATGAAGTGCTAAGTACATTTTAAACTATAGAATCAAATATAAAATAATTTACATGCTAAGATTTAAATGGACTGAACTATAAACAATATAAATATATATTTAAAATGTATACTCGACAGGACGCGAGGTCAGGAACTGGTTTATTTTAGTAGTCCACTTCAGGTCAATATTATTTAAATCAATGTTATAAAGTTCATATCTTCCTCCATATCAAACTGTCTGTGTGCATGTTAATACAAATGTTTAAAAATGCTTTAGATAAGGTCTTAGACAAATTGTGATTTTAAAAAGTGAGATTTTAATAGATGGTTGGAGTAGATCATTTGGAAAAAATAGCCAAGAAGCGTCCAGCAAAGCAATGCAACAAAATAATGGAATACAGCTAATGAACACTACGCCTCATTCATGAAATTTAATTTGCGCGTAAAACAGACCTTCCTGAAAACTTTCCTCCGGGTTCACAAATACTTCATAAACGTCAGATCTCATAATACAATGTGTGTGTGTTAATGAGTTCAATCACTCATAAACATGGAGCGCGTGCACACTCACTCACATTAGCATAATCTCCCCGCCTATGAATTACAGCTACGCAAACTACGTATCTCGGAGAGTCCGGAATCCTCTGGATTGTGACAGTGGACAGTGACGAGCTCTGCGTTTTACCCAAACTTCAAAAGTAAAAAGTCATAAAAGACAGAGCAAAAGAACTCGTGAAATATCATTATGATACACAGTGCATCAAAAGGCAGAATCATCAGTTTGTCTAAAAGAATACAGAACGTTACGTGCGGTTTTACGCACTATTTACACGAGCTATGAAGCAGATGTATATTTCTTTCCTACCAAATAACATTTACGTTAGAATGAGTTTACGAACGATTTTCCCAAAGATGAGTTCTGCTCGTATTACATGATTGAGACCCAGTGATGTGTGTGTGTGTGTGTGTGTGTGTGTGTGTTAGATTGAAGTTGTCTCTCTGGTCTCGGGCTGTGTTGTTACACCTCTCGTCCACTAGAGGGCAGACTATGATAATGTGTGTTTCTTCTGTCTCTGTCATGTGTGTATATGTCAGCATCTTTGAGAGATTCAGAACACTGAGTATGTGTGAATAGACTGACAGACTGAAGTTCAGTTCAGCTTTGATCAGTCATCAGTGTCTTTACTTGAAGTCAAAGATTATCACAGTCACACAGACTTTCATCAGAAGTGGTGGCAGAGGTTTTTCACACTTTTTTACTCATGTCCACTAGAGGGAGCTGTTGTGACGTCATGGGACTGAGTCAGAAGACCCTAAATAATTCATGACTTACCAATTACCCCTAGAACACCCTTTTATTCTTACAATATATTATAAAAGATGATTAAAGGTCTTCGCTACAAACGAAAATGCGAGCATACTGTAGAAAGTACAACATACTAAAACAATTACAGTTTTTTCATTTGCTAACAAGCGTTTATCAATACTTCAAGTACTTTTTCTAAACTCTTAACACAGTAACAAGCCTACATCACACAATTAGCCAAATAGTTAATTTTCTTGCCAAAACCACATTTTGTTAAATAAACACAAACTCTACACATCAAAATGCTGAATGCCTTTTCAACATATGCTAACTCTATCAAAATACAGCTTTAGAACAGTCAATCAAAAAATATTTGATCTTAAATCATTATATTTTAACTCAAACAACATACACATATCTGCTACCAGTGAACACTTAAAGTTTGTTTCTAGAACCTACTATTACCATAAAATTATAGCAAAAGTGGGTGGGATTCTCTGTCAATACTAAACTATTTCTTTATATTAGATAGATACCCACATATTTGTCCTCCATCCATCCCTCCTATAATCATTATTCTATTGTAGATCAACACAATTATAAATAAAATGATATTATAATTTCAGTTTCAATATGGTGCTATGTGTAAGATGATATACGTTTGGATTTGGGGACTTACACACCCAACTGACCATTCGAAAAAAATACAAATGATGAAAAGGTTTACTGTCGTGCTGCCAAAACACTATCTGTATCCAAAATCTTCAGAATTTTCCAAAAGCTCACAGAAGACCACATAGTGAAGGAATCATCAGTAGAATGTACAAAAGTAAGTAAGGCTTTATTTGCACAATGTATTTGCTGTCAGTAATTGAAATATATGCCCTTCGCTTCAATGATAGCAAAACTAAACAAATGAACTTACAAAAAAAGTTTTTGTAATCTATATGATTTTCAACATATGGATGCTCATGATCATGTAATGGAAAGAGTTCAACATCTAGCTATGTCTCAGACTGAGATTGGGATCAGCTATTTTTCAATTATCACTCATTTAAAATTCTTACCAGGTCTTTATCTTTAAGCTGCTGTTGTTGCAGAAGAAGAAGAAGAGTTTTTTTTACTATATTTAGGCTTTGTAACATTTGTCATGCTGTTTTTAAGCATTTGTAAAAAAGATAGGAAAGATCTATTATTTTGGTATGGAGACTTGTGTGAAAAGAACATGTAAGCATTTTAGAAACATGTTAATCAACTGAGTATCATGTGAAAACAATATGAATATTGTTAGTGGTGACATTGCTTATTGTTTTAGAGTTTTGAAAATGTGACTAGAGATTGGTCAAAGGGATGTTAGCATTTGAAACATACTGTATTGTGAATTATTATTCTAAAAATCTTTTGTCTAAAATTCTGATTTAATCTTTGTGTGGCTTGGGATAGTTAAAAACAAGTTCACTCAAATATTGTTTCACATTTTAGGAAAAAAAGTCATGAATCTGGAATCCTCTGAATGGGTTTGATGGGTTAGTCAATGTTATTTTCTTAATCCCTTCACCTTTCAGGCAGTTATGATGTCGTGACCTAAAATGTTTCTATGAGTGATTGTGTAAGAGTCCCCTTAGGGTCAATGAACAACAGCTGAAAGTCAGACTGTCATGAGAGAACACTTTCCATATGACCAAAACAAACCGTTCTGTCTGAACTCAAGTCAGATTTACCAGAATAATCGTTTGTTTGTTTGTTTGTTTGTTTGTATTTCAATCAAAGCCGCTTATTTTCATACCACATTCCTGTAATGCTTATTCATTGCTCTGAACACATATATGGAGTCAGGCCGGCCTCCTCTGTCATGGTTGTCCTGAGGGTTTGACCAGGATTTGACTCCTTGATGAGGTAGAGGTCAGACAACCCCTGCTGCTGCGTCCTCATCTTCTGTCGTACACTCATACACTGCTGCTTTACACAAACAACAACAAACATCGCTTATTCCTCCTTCACCTCTCTCTCTCTCTCTCTCTCTCTCTCTATCTATCTCTGTGTGTGTGTGCATTACTTTATTCCACAATAAAGCATTTGATTCAGTAAGAATGCCATTTATGTTGGTATCATCATCATCATCATCATGAGCGTCTACCATCAGCATGTCATTTATAGCGATGAAATACAGTTAAATAATATTGTGGCAAAAGTTTAGCATTCTGTGTCGGGCTGACGGACACACACACACACACACAGACTGAAACAGAAGTTCATAAATGGGTTCAGATAAAGGTCAGTTGCACACTTAACACACACACCCGCACCATTAACTACATGTTTTCTTAATTGTTTGAATTATATGCTAGTTGTGTTTCCCTCAAACCCCCTCCCATCCCCTCTCGCTAATCCTCATGACCCTTTAAAGGCCGCTCAGGTGGATGATGAGTGTGTGTGTGTGTGTGTGTGGCAGAGGGGAGGAGCTTCTCCACACTGACCCACAGCTGAACTTTACTGAGATTTCCTGTTTCTGCAGCAGACACACGGTGGGTTGTGTTGTTAAATAATCACATGCTTTCATAGCATTCTTTTTTCACATTATAGACACGAGAAGTAATGAGATGCTTTTGAAACACTATTGAAGGACTTCACATCTCCTCTGACCTTCTATTGACTGATTTCTATTATTCCGTCCATTTCATGAACATTATAATCATATTTTAGTTTTGTAAAGAAATAATTGATGTTTGCACAGTTATAACGTATTCAAAGATGTGGAAGAGGATAGGGAACCGCTAGTGTAAATCAGTGCATTTAAAAGCAGGACAACAAGAACTGCTTTTGTGGTAACACAACAGATGCAGTAATCACGCAGAATACACAACATTACAATTTACAAAATTGATGACTATGCGATATAACTGGTATAGTTTAAGGTATTTTCAGATATCAGATTCATTTACAGATCTCAAAGGCTAAATGTGGAGGTGGGCTGGAGTTCTTTTCTTGTGCTGAGTAATAAGAAATTGTGTTCACTGCTGATGGCAAATTAAAAGTCCTCGTTTCTTTTCATCATACCTTTGGACGTGTATTTACATTGACTCACAGAAACATTAGATGATAAAAAATAAAGAAAGAGTGTTGAACGTCTGTGAGTTTGTGATTGAACATGCACTGGGTCAGACCATGCAGCAGTAGTTAGCAGTGACTAAACAAACAGAGCTGCCCTTCAAAGTTAGAGGAAGCATCATAAATCCAGTCTGGTGACAGGAGACGGTGTATCTGCAAACCTCTGCTCCGCCTCCACACTTCTCCATACACAACAACAACAGCAGCAGCGAGCACTCCTGCTTCACTCATCTTCACAGCTTCAAATCTGGAGGTATTTGTGTCCCACAGCAAGTGTGAAATCTGGACTGACCCGTGTGTGAAACCAGATTTTGTTGCTTAATGGGAGCAATCCATGTCTGGCCAAATGGAGGCATTTTACACTCGTCCCTCCTCATCCTCTCTCTAACACACACACACACACAGCTGTTCTTCTTAAATGTTGGCCTTATAGCCTCCAATAAACAAGAAAAGTTCACATTCCCAAAGGTGGCGGGGTCAAGACCTCAAAATAAAACGGACAGATCTGATTGTGGAATCAGCACGTGTCGAAGGGCCGGGGTTGAGTGGGGGGTAAGGGTAAGTCGAGGGCAGTGAGAGAGAGAGAGAGAGAGAGAGGCTGTGTGTGAGTTTATTGAGGTTTTCCTGTGCTTGTCCTCTCGCTGACCTTGTTTCACCTGTGTTGTGTTTTCTCACATACGCTGCAGTACAGCAGGTGTTCAGAGACAAACATCATCTCACATCAATATTCTCATGATCATCTACACGTCATCCAGATTGAAATGCACCTTTCACATTCTCTTCTGAATTCTGAATTCTTCTAATTGGAATAATTTGTATGTGTGTGTGTGTGTGTAGTGTGTAATATCCAGGTGAAGTATGAGTGCTGCTGGTGTGTTTGAAACCCAACACGTCACTCGTCCCTCCACCTCTCCACCTCCAGATGAACTCCCTGTGTGACCTGATGTTATCAGCCGCTTTCACACTTGCTGCCGCTTCTGCTTGTAATTACAGCGTGTAATGGGAGCATCCTGTCAGTACGTCTCTGTGACCGAGCATCTGCTGAGACTCACAGCCAACAGCTACTGCAGGTGTAGCAACACAACTCTGTATCCATTACATGACAACATCAGAGTGACACTCCAAATCAACTTTATGACGCACAAAGATCTGCTTCGGTCAGACTGTAGCTGAGCTGGTCTTCAGTCACAAGGTCATTCTGAATGGTCACACGGGTGTTCTGGGTGGACGCCAACCGGCACGAATATTGATGATATGATGGAAGCAGTTGGCTGTTCTTCTCTATATGGCGTGAATGAGCGCATGAAGATGACACGTGAACTATGAGCAACACTGAGAGTTCATTCACAGTTCACAGGAATTCATCCTTCAGCACTTCACTTTGACACTGAGAACAGCTCTGTTCTGTGGAAGTCTCCTGTGTTCCTGTTTAGGACATCATGTACATCTATTGAATATACAGTATACTCTTCTTTTGTGCCATTAGTGTCCCTTCATGTACAGCACTGTATGTAAGGGATAATGTACAGGCAGCCGGTGGTTATCGCAGAAATAAGTCCCGACAGTGTGATCACGACGTGAACTAGAGGGTCTTGTATCACACTGAAGGGGCTTATTTACACAAAGACCGCTTGTAGATTATCCCACTTATTACACAGCAACTTGCCACACTGGACATGAAATGTGAATTGGAAATATTCATTAACTCATGTTTACCGAATGCAGACCTTCCGTGAAGAAAAGAAGTTTGGTTTCTGTTTTAAGGTAAGAAATGCCACAAACAGTCAATTTGGTGTAATCATTTGTAAATATGATGTCATATATTTTATTAAAAGACATATTACATGTAAATTTGTGTAATATTAAACTGCCCCTGTCAAAAAGATTTGCAGCATCTGGGTTGCTGGGTGTTATTAGTTTTGAGCAGTTGTTATCTGAGAATAACAACCCTTGTAATGTCGCAACTGGCCAAACAGAATCAAGCTTTCATAACTGTGTTTGTAAGTACATTTCTTTGTAATGTTTATGTGTCAGGTTCTGTGGATAATGACATCATGGATCTTTCTAGAAGTGAGCTCTTCACATTTATGCATTTGACAGAGGCTTTTATCCAAAGTGACTTTCATTGCATTATAGTATGTGCAATCCCTGGGATGGAACCTATGACCTTTGCGTTGCTAGCACCATGCTCTAACCACTGAGCTACAGTAAAGCGTTTTTCTTTACTAACAAGTTCAACTTGAATCTCTTTATCTGAAGCATTTCTTTGCCAGTATGGAACTTTATAACAACCTTGATAAAAACGATCAGTAAACAACAGATTGAAATGTGGGATTTTATTATTATGAGCTTTCTTTTCTATGAAGAACATTTTTGCGACCATAAACATCAACCTTCAAATGAGAAAAATCCCAGACGAGATCTCCATCGGATCTCGGAGACATCAGTGAGAGTAAATGGAGATCTCAGGTATTTTTCTTGAGAAAAAGAGTCAGGAGAGATGTCAAGAATGTGTCAAACTGAGCTCAGATTTGTCTCGTCTGCAATCAAAAGTCAATATTATTGAAGATCTCAATATGAACTCAAACATTTCTCATCAAATCGACTCGGATGATTTGATCTCTACAATCTACATTCATTTACACCTCCAGACTCTTCATGTGTTTACACAACTTTATTTCTCCTCAGCAGTTTTAGGAGAAACATCTGAGACGTCCACCATGTCCTCATGTGATGTTGCTGTCATGCCTGGTGTGGACACAATTGAGTTAATACTTAAATAAAACAAACAAGAACTCCATCAGAGTTCCTGAGCTGTGAACGAGCGACATCTGAGCAACATCATTCTCCTCTGGGCTGTTATGAAGGATTAACCTGTAAAACTCAAATCCAGTTATGTTTCTGAATCACATGAATGAATCAATTAATAAACACTGAATGATACAACTGTAAAAGTGTAGAGTTTGACCTCTGAATCTGTTGGTGAATGAGGTCACATGCTGTGCGTGTTGAATGTTGGCTGGAGTCAGATCTTGCAGCAGCGCTGAAGCGAGTGTCTGTGCCGCTGACAGATGAGGAGATCTCAAGGTTAACCGGAGGGCAGGTGTGTGAGACACCTCAGCACTAAACTTCAGCGTCTCCTCCAGTGTGGTGTGAAGATGAGACCCTGCGCTCCTGTCCTTTAACCCCCTCCCTCACTCCCACAATGGAGACAAGATCATCCTTTGATGGTGACAAAGAAAGATGGGCTATTCTAAACAAAACACACAGCTATGATGGATCAGTTGATGCATGGCCCTAACACAAGAGAAACTGAAGGATGAACTCACAGACGAGCACATGCAGACTGGACCACTTCACCAGAGAAAAAAGACACGTGTGAAGCCGTCAGACTCTGCTGTACATCTGTGTATCGGGATTCACCAGAACTATCATTCTTGTGTCTGAAGCGCCACGAAGACACATGATGTGAATCCTTCCAGCAGGACAAGTTCAGCTGTGGAGATCCAGAAAAAGAAGTGCGTTTTAAACTAAACACAAGAAAGTCTATTTGATCTATTTCTCAGTTGTAAACTAGTTAACAAGTTCTCAAAGTGACCTTCTTGTGCATTCTAACACTAGTACTTACTACATAAAGATTCCTTTCAAATCTACTTGATAAGTATACTTATAATGAATGACGCTCACATCATCACATTAACAGTTTTCACCTGCACATGAAAACCTGAAGCACTGGTGTGATGTCATAGCCAACAAAATCTGGAAGAGAATCTGAAGATGTTCTTGAGTTTGTTTAGATGGTTTTGTGGGTCACCATGAGGTCCACCTGCTCTCACACAAACATCTTTCCTCATTTCTTTCTTTGTCAGTCCGTCAGACATTTCAAAAGCACCAGCAGAAAAGCATTACACCTCGGATGTTCTTATATTGAAGCTAGATCTAAAATATCACGTGTCTCTTGCAGTCTAGATGAAGGGTGACAACTCAATAAAACAGTAAAGAAGAACGAAATGTTGGAGCAGACATGCTGAGACTTGTCACAGGATCTTTATCTGGCCCGGTGTGGCAGTGGACTGTTGTTAACCTCTGACCACCTCTCGTTTCACTCCTCGTTCTGACAAATCAGGGCCCGTAAAGTCCAGTAAGAAAGGCCATTTATGGAGGATGTTCCTGAGGCTAGAGAAGATCTGAGGACCCCGGCGTCTCGCACCACCGTCACAGCATCATTACGACGTCACCTCCAATCAGACGCCGGCGTAAAATGCAAACGCGCCGGGCCGGGTGTGTGTTCAGTTCAAAGAAAACAGGAGTCGCTTTGCTAATGAGTCTGGGCTTTTCACAGGCAGGTGAGGTGTCGCTCCACACAATACATCCCTAAAGGAAAGCGTGAAACGTGGCCTGCTACTGTATGCCTAACGCCAGTCGCAAAGCAGATAAGAGGGGCTCGGGGGGGGGGGCTAGAGACTGACTGACTAGACCTGATACAGAACCGTCACCTCTTCCATTGTGTTCGAGCCCCCGGCCCCATTTCAACCTGAGCGACTCCACGGGACAATTCACATCTGACAGGAAACAAGCGCACAATGCAGCTCACACAGACACGCAGACTCCACTTTAATGACGACTTCACAGGTATCACTTCACACCAAACTCCTGTGCCGTAAACCACGCTTTTCATCTCCACACGTATCTGCCAAATTTTCAGCATCATCAGGGTCTGTCTCAGCCCTCTATGTGCTGGTGTTTGCGTTTTTCTTCAAGTCTCACAGTGATGGACTCGGGCCACACGTCAGATGTTGAGTTTAAATCACCTAAGCACTGCAGCAGATGAAGCATTGCTTTTTAATATGCAATAAATAGTAATTAGCATCAGCGGGGTTATGTTCAGGTCAGCCGGGGCTCTGGAGTTCACCGATGCTCTGACTGGATTCCCAGCTGTGTCATCTGTCCCTGTCTGTCTCAGCGTGAGCTCCTGACGCTCTCCTCCATGAGTTTACTGAAACACATCAATACTCACTTCATATCAGAACTTATGAGGTCTACAGACACAGCAGATGTGTTTCACTTCTACACAAACCCTGATCAGAAGTCATCATTCTCTTACGCTTGATCAGCCTGTGTTCATTTTCAGACATTAGGTCACAGTTATGCCCGGTGTCCATGTGTTTGACTTGATTTCAATCTGTGCAAGAAGAAAAGACGCTTGATTGACTCTTGATTGGTCAAAATGAACCAGTAAACATTTAATATAACACTTTCTTATTTTCTTCATTTGCACTGGTCACTTGTATAATGTATAAACAGAGTACAATCTTAAAACAGGTGCTTCAAACGGTTCTTTGATGCCAAAGAGAAACATTTTGGTTCCGCAAAGAAGCATTCACCCAAAGGTTCTAACAGTCAAAGAACATTTTTTTTTAATCTGAAGAACCTTTTCTCACCACAAAGAACTTTTTTTCTTCACCATTTAGAAAAGTTTCTCCTGTGGTATCTTGAAAAACCTTTCTTTTTAAGAGTGTTTAAAGAGAGATTCAGCGCTGAACTTTGAAAGACATGGAGGAACACCTGAGCGATGAAGAACGAGAGAGAATATCCTCCTACAATGTTTTTTTAACTGCTAACAGTCATTGTTCAACACTGAAATCACATCTTCAAAACTCTTCACACAGTCTGCATTACATGACTGTCGGCCAGAACTCACTCAGACCAACAAAACACTTCATCTTATGTCTCAAAATAACAACATAACACTCACAACAATTCATATTCAGAAAACAAACATTTCATCCAGAACACACAAACCTAAAAACACTCACAACTGGGAACATAACAGAAACTGTGGACTTTTATTTTTCAAGTTTGAATGAATTCGATCAACAAATACAGTCAAAAGGTGAAAACATGTTCTCTACTGACAGAAACAATCAGTCAATCAGATCACAATGTCATAAAAACATTAACATCAGATGGAAGAACAGAAACTGCATTTTTTTATGTGTCATGTCTGCCCTTATACAATATCACACCTGTTGATTTCTCGAAAAACTGGACAATAAATGCCACTGTGTCCAAGCTGAGATCTGTCTGTATTCATTCACCAGCCTCTCTGTATGATAGCCTGTGGTTTATGACAGGGATTTTCAAACTGGGGTCCGTGGACCCCCGGGGCCTCCAGAAGGTTAAGTGTTTATCTGTTTTTTAGCTAAATGCTAAATTTTCTGAATTGTTTATATTTGTATATTTCTAGTAGATATTTACTTTCTTTTCTGCACTCAAAGTTAAAGTTACGTATCACAGTACAAATACATATTGAAATGTCTCTTCAGGGTTATTTACCTCAAACAATATTTGTAAGTTTGGAAACAATATGTTGTCCATATAATCTAATATCACATTCACTGTTTATCTCATAAAATCTACACATATAATGTAAAATGATAGATGCATATGTATTTTAGGAAGGGGGTCCCTCACGAAAGGATCATCTGTTCTGTCCCTCACATCACATGTGTATGTAAATTTATATATTTGCTTAAGTTAGCAGTAGAGTAAAATACAGATCATGTATTTGTGTTGTATTTCACAATATGAAGAGCTGTTCACTTTGACGTTAGCATATAAGTTATGTTAAGAATGTGATGTTATCTGTTCTGTCATACTGTGTGAAAGCATTCGTAAATTTGGCAGCAAAAATACTTTGTTTTCGTCTTAGTTGAACTTGTGTGTTAAAGAATTTAAAACATTTTTAATTTGAGTAAAAAATATGTATTTTGTGTCCAAACAAAAAGAAATGTGTTAATTATATTGCCTACACAGCCAGATGTTGTGATAACGGTGTTGAGAATTTACAAAAGTTGTTAAAAGTATTGGAAAAATTGTCTTTCTAGAAAAATAAATCACACATGATATCTCTTCACAGATTTTCTGAATTGCAAAAACAAATTTCTTTAAATAATCACTCATTTTCTCAAAACCGTACACACAAATTTCACCTGCACTCAAAATCTAACAACACTCTCAGATCACACACACCTAAGTATGGTGAATTTTGTATATTTTGTATTTAAGGCTGTCAAAATTAACCTGTTAACACAAGATGATTAATTTCTGGAATTAACGGCGATTATTTCGCATAACGCATTCACGCCATGTTTTACGCACAATTCAACCCCCACCGCATACATTCCTCGTCACGTCAACAGCATGGCTGACACGAGCGAGGTGGAGGTGTCGGAAGAACCCGTTGGCCCTCTGGATGGACAGTTCGAGTATAAAAAAAAACTAATATGGAACAGTAAACAAACATGTTGTGGTTTGGTCACACAGAAGGAAGGACTTTTCATTTCACCGAAGCAACTCATCTTAAGTATCATCTTAACGCCAAGCATTCATTTGTTGGGGCTTCTACTTCAGGTCTTAAGGCTGGCATACGTCAGACCACCCTCGCCGAACGCAGGGCATTAAGTAAGTCTACGTCTGAGAAGCTGACGGACACAATTACCAGGTGGATAGCCAAGAACTGAAGACTGATTAATATTGTCGAGGGCCTCGCAGAAGTTTAGAAAGTGGCAACTTTAGACGCAATCATACAAGTTACCGTCGAGAGGCACAGTGATTACTAAAATCAACAAACTACATGAGGCTAAAAAGAAAATGAAGAAAGAGGATTTGGCTTCAGCGGAATATGCTGCTTTGACAGGAGACCACTGGACCTCCGTTAGAAACAACAATTATCTGTGTGTGACGGCGCACCACATCACTAAAACCTGGAAACTAAAGTCGTTTGCTTTAACCTTAATGAAGAAGAGCGTCACTTTGCAGCGGAAAATTTTGATTTTCTCGAAAGAAAAACGTTCCATTCACCTATCCTGTATTTGCTAAGAGCAATGGCTAAATTGACAAAATTGTTTAGGATTAAAACAATTTGGGGGATTTATAAATAATACAAAATAAGAGACAAATGTAATATCCGCTTCTTGTCATTTATCTTTCTGTTCTGAGAACAGTACACAGAAAACGTGAATTTTTCAATCATATTTAGTATTGTGATTAATCAATATTAATTCAAGAAACCTTGTGATTCATTAGATTAAAATTGTTAATCGTTTGACAGCCCTAATTGTATTATATATGTATAGATATAATATTAGAAAGATTCTTCTTCCTCAGGATCATGTGTTTGAGCTGAGTGTGGTCAGAGGACATTATCTACAAAACATCCAAGTTCTTCACCTACTGTTGCACTTGTGTATATGGTTGAGTGACAATAAAGTGATTTGGATGATTTGAATGTTGTCCCCTGTCAGACAACGGGCACAGAACCCTCTGGTGTGGTGGATCCAGCTTCGACAAGAGTGCACGTCTATGTCACCACAAGCCAGTTCCATTAGAGGTCTTCTCGGGTCCAAAGATCTTTACCAGACCTCAAATAACCCCAATCCCTTTTGCCTGAATTCTTTTTTAATCAAGAAGTATCCTGATACAGACCCAATAAAGTTAGACCCTAGTCTGACCCAACGTCAATTTTTTCCGAACCGAACTGGACCCGAATGTAAACGTCTTCGTCGTTTTTGTATCTGCACCCCTGCACAGTAGCCTGACCATCAGAGGTAGGATACAGAAACTAATCCCAGTGGTTTCGTTTATTTTCATTTTATTTATGCATTAGCCTATATTTTGCATTATTGTGATTTCAGAATTTGTCTTTCAGTTGTAACCAGTGGATATGAAAAACTAAAAACGGTCAATAAAAATCTGATTGACGGTTGCTCCTCTTGTTGCAATTGGCAACTCTGGCAAATGGCGCAACAGAAAACTAAAGATAAAGACACAAAACAGTATAAAGACGCAGTTTAATCCAGTTTTCTTGATTGACAGGTCTGGCTCATTGTAAATTGGCCAACCATCCAGCCATGTGATGTCACAAGAGGGGGTTTCACCTGCACGCACATGTGAGCGATGCACTGTTTATGTGGGACAGTCCCGATTTTCTGGGGTCTATTCAGCAAGAACCTATGTATTTTAAATAACCTGAGATCCAAAGACACTACAGTAATATCATACCTGACCGTGTCCGAGGCATCTGTGAATCTTTTACATCCGAACCCGTTTTCACTTCTAAGTGGACCCGAGAAAACTCTCTGTTCCATTGCCTGTAAGAGATGTTCTCATATTTTTCCGTCATACAGAGAAAAACTCTTCTGTTGGGTTGAGGAAAGGGCTGGATGGTGGAAGGAACGCATTTATAAATTGCTGGTTGTTTTTGAACCACTGACGTATAGGGTCCCCACGGGTTGCACGTGCAGGAGAAGCCCATGATTGCTAAAGCAGCACAAAGGGGGATACAGCCACCTCGCTGACCAGGGACCTCCATTGTTGCACGTTGACCAATTACATTTCTCCATCTCCGTCTTCTCTTCACAAGACTGAATCCTGCTTCATCAACGAAAATCCATTCATGGGGCCTTTCAATAGAATCCAATTCAAACACTCTCTGTAAATGAAAATAACGTCATTTACGGTAGCAAATGATACTGAAAGACTTTTACAATAGTGTTTTTGTATGCACCCCTGATTTACATCCACACACCCTATTGCACTTTACAGTAGCTCTAGGCTAGAAACTCAGAAGTGTGCTGTAAGCATCAGCGCTGAAAATATCTGAGAGTTTACTTACTTGCACATACTGATGCCCTAGATCTTAGACCCCTTCAGAGTTGTGCTCAAAGGGTACTCTGTATTCTTGCTTCATGTGTATATGGTTTACGTTGTAGAGAACAGCTCACACTGTTGATTCCTTCAAAAAAGAAAATTGTCTTCAAGAACTCTTTGCTGAATGTCAGGGAGTGGGATGGCATTGTTTTGACGCACCATATCAACAATGCAAACCTCTTGCTCTTGGGAGAACATCGCAGCTCTTCCACCGTGATGTGCTGGTCTTGCAATTCTACAAAATGATTCAAAAAACATACATGTAGTAAACATGTGATGCAAATGACGTGTAAAATGTTGTTATGGACAGCTTTTCTTTATTTTCTACAGTTGACTTTACAATATTGACAAAGTGAATTGCTCATTGAAATGATGACAATCCAGTGAATCAATGAACCCGTTCACTTCTCTGAATGTACAGATTGTGGTGGCCACAGAGAATCGCATTAGCTTGAACTCTTTGTTCTGCCTCCCGCATTGTCATTCCATGCACAAGATCATGATCTATCACACCAGCTCTAATTCCATCTGAAATGACTGTTCTTAGTCTTGCTTTTCCTCGTCCTATTCGTGGACCACCTCGTCGTATGTGTACTCTTCCTCTACCTCTCACAATGTTATCCATAGCTGACGGATTTTCCCATGCCATCTGTGCCCTTTGGACTATTTTGTATCGTCTGATCACAAAATTAGAAAGAAGTGTACACAATTTTGAGTTGCTGTGTGTAATTGATGAGAAGTGTGCATTAGTTGTGTTTTACTTTTGTCCTTGTGTTGAGTGTTCTGCCACACACATGCATGACGGTGTGATATGTGTTCATGACTGAGAATGTGTTGTGCAAAAGAAGGTGCATGAGATCTGCAAACAGTGTCTGAGTGCCTAAAATTGTGAAGGTTTTGTAGATAAGGTGATTTATTGGACAGTCTGGTTTAGGCTTTTGAGAATTTGGTTCAGAGAATGTGGTTTAGGATTCAAACAATTCAGAAAAACTGTAATATCTCCATTATTTCATAAATCAGTGGGATTAAATGGAGAGTGAATTGAAAATATATTTCTCTATACAAAAAGAGTCAGAAATGTCCCAAATGTGTCCGTCATGAGAGTTTGATAAGAGAGGTGAATGTGTTTGTTTTCGAGAGGTTGAGAGATGTTGTGTTGTGTTGTGTTGTGTTGTGTTGATGTGTGAAGACTGACAGCAGTGGAGCTTCTCACAACAGCTTGTAGCAAAATGATGAATTTGCTTTTCTCATCAGAAGGACGGTGTGTTCCAAACAGCTGCCATGAACTCTGAACGCCAGTGAGGAAGACCGCAGTTCATCCAGAGGACAGAGGCGATAACACACACACACACACACACTGAAAGAGTCACTTCTGTCTCTGTCATTACACCTTCCACAGACAAACACTTCATCCTGACATGATCTTCAACAACAAGCATCTTCATTCATTTCACTTCAGGACATTTGAAGCTTGATTACACTTTTTTCAACTGTTAACAAGAAACGTTCAATCCTGAAGCCACATGTTGACTCAAATGCCAACACACTGCTTTCAAAATGTTTAAAAAACACGTTCTGCAGTCATGATTTTTAAATATATTTATGTATTATTGTATATTACTGTAAT
>CM056460.1:370822-413604 GCA_029783895.1 Triplophysa bombifrons | reverse complement strand
TCAAAGGATTCTCATCTACACAACAAAACAATTTCCTCCAGCTTCTCAAAGATTTATTCAAAATTCTAGATGATATTGATCAGATACATGAATACACAACCTGTAGTGAAATGAAAATCTGTTTAAGAAATAAACTGACAATGTGTATAGAATATAAAGAATATGACTGGTCATGTGTACATTTTCAGCCGATGTATTTTTCATCCCACTGCGCACCCTGTTCACACAGACATCATGTCATCAATGCGCTCACATCCGCTCTGTCAGTGTAGGGAGAATGGCGAGCAACAATCAAACTTTCCTGCGGAACCGACGACAAGTAAATCTACAAAACAAGAGTCAGTTTTGAAAAAAAAGCAGTGAGGAAAAAGGTCTGGATCATGAAAAACTCAAATCAGCAGGCTAAGGGTCTGAAAGACGATACTATGGTTGCTCTCTTTCTTTTGGACAGGTATGCACATGCTTACAGAAGAATTTAATGGATTAAGTTTGTCATTCATTACGTGGATTTACAAAATATATTCATGTATATGGAGCAGGCGTGGCTTCTGAAGGCCAATCGCATAGAGGACGGATTATCATTTCAGTGCTAGCAGGCTAAAGTTAGTGCCTTTCCAAATCAACCACCCCACCTTTAATGTGTCCCAAACTTTACATTCAATATGTAGGCATTTACAAGACGCTCTTGTTCAGATTTGAAATATGTCTTCATGTAGCACATTTTCTTCTTGCCTTTGATTAATGAGCTAAAAACAGAGCAAAAATTGACACATTTATTCTAAAAGTTCTAAAACTAATCGTTTCATGTTGCTGTGGTTTTCATCTTTGATATATTCTTGATATAATCCTGAAAATAATTTATGAACATACAGTAGGTAGAGTATAAAGATCTAAGATCTGAAGGGTGAACTGTCATGGTTCCACTATCTATGGGATTCCTTTTGTGCCAATAAATACGAACGCGAAATAAGAAAAACCAAACAAAAATAAACAACACGAAAGAAGAAATACACTTTGAAAACGAAAACAATGAACTCCAATTGCAAACTTTTAACATACTTTCAAACCATCTTCATTCATCATCAAATTTTTTCTAAATATCCTTTTCGAAAATCATTGTTTCTGAATACATTGCCCGAGATTTCGTTTGCGCTTCATTATTTTTCGTTTACGCTGCAAAAAGTTACGTTCGGACTTCTGGCACAAACCTCTCGCGTGGGCGGGAGTTAACAGTGCTTTACTCTCATTGGCTAGTCAGATTTTGATCGACAGGTCCGTGACCTGGAAGTTGAAGAAGTCTCAGTGGTATCGCGCAACTTTAGAAAGCGATCTGGAGGTGGACGGTGAAGTTACTTGTGATTAGTTACCTTTGTTATTAAACGTTTTTTTTTTGCTACAGTTTGGATTGAAATGTACGGAGCCCGGCCTGTCACACGTCGGAGAAAAAAAAAACAAGACCTGCTAATCCGTGGCCACAGTTTTGTAATTCGTTTCCAAGGTTTAAATATCCGTACGCACAGATTTTTAAACGGTTCCCACAGTGTGCTCTCGGATTGATAAACTATACCCATGAGTATACAATCCGTCCCCTCCGTTTTTGAAATCTGTACCCACAAATTCATAATCTGTACCCACAAATTCATAATCTGTACCCACGCTTTCGCAATCCGGGCGCACGGTTTTGCAAACTGTACTCACGGATTTGTGGCCCCTCCCTCATTTTGGAAACCTGGCGCCTTAAGCAAGGAACAGAACACGCAACATTGTGTGTTTAACAATATTTTACAAAATTGAGAATTTCCTTAATTTTCTTATAAATGAGTTGGATGACGTGACTGTCAGCTTATCGAGGGGAGAAGGTAAACCCCAGTAAAATACGAGCAATGTACCAGGTTATGTCGTAAAACATTTACATTTATTCTCGATAAAAAGTAGAATCATGGATATATTAAAATGTTGCATGAAGCATACAGCCCTTATTTCACTACTGTTTAGAACATGGTTACCGTAGTACAATCCATGGGTTTGCCAATAATCAATACCCAGAAACAGGTGATAACTTTTATTACAAAAAACGATAAGCTTCGCAAGGGAGCAGGTTACCAGTGAGGAAACATACAGAAAGATCATGTTTTTGTCTCGATACATAAGAGAATTCAAACGGAACATTTACATAATTTAAGTATTTTTGATGCTTTGAAAGCGACGGACATTGCATTATATTATACATATGTTTCTGACTTTGTGCAATATACTGGATCGAACCAATCGCCATGTTCTTACCACTGAGGCACAGGAAATCTTATTAAAGCATAAAAATACTTTTGTGCCAGACAATATGATTAACATGAAAATATCCCTAACGAAGGACAGCATGAATCGAAGTGAAATTATGTTGGTCCTAAAATAAAAAAAAACATGTAGATTGTTTCAAATTTATGTGACCTCTGTAATAATTAGAATTATTAATGTGATTATTGATTATTTGTTGTAATAGTAGCCTTCAATGTAATGGACACCACACATTTCTCAAAATATATATTTTTTGTTCAACAGAAATTAAATGACATGAGGGTCTGTATTCCTGTTATACAGAAAACGTTTCAGATTATTTTGGGACATATAAAACATCAGATGAATGACTTCTGTCATATATCCCTAAATTTGGAGACTGCTTTTGCCATAGATGAAGCTCCTCTTTCCAGCAAGTGGGTCAGCATCTCCACGTATCGCTGGATATCCCTAATTGTGCTGTTTTTGTGTTGTCAATAAATCCAAATAGTCCATTTCTACACAGGATTTTTTTTAGTGTCTTTAGACTAATAGTTATCCTGTGTTTGACACTTAAAATATAAAGGATCTCTTTATAATGTAGACTCAAGTCAAAGTAATATTGAATTAAATCAAATCAATCCATACCATATGATAAGGAATAAACAATCTGCGCTCAACAGTTTTAACACATGAGGGTAAACAGAGAGAGAGAAAGACAGAGTTACTAGACAGTATTCTGTACAATGTATTTAAACACTGATTCCTTTTATCCATTTACATAATTGACCGCATTTGGGGAAAATAACAGCAGTACTTGTTAAGAATGTAAATGAATAGTAGATGTTTCTAAAAATGTAAGGTTATGCAAAAAGACTAGCCGGGCTCCGTACATTTCAATCCAAACTGTAGCAAAAAAAAACGTTTAATAACAAAGGTAACTAATGACAAGTAACTTCACCGTCCACCTCCAGATCGCTTTCTAAAGTTGCGCAATGCCGCTGAGACTTCTTCCACTTCCGGGTCACGGACCTGTCGATCAAAATCTGACTAGCCAATGAGAGTAAAGCACTGTTAACTCCCGCCCACGCGAGAGGTTTGTGCCAGAAGTCCGAACGTAAGTTTTTGCAGTGTAAACGAAAAATAATGAAGCGCAAACGAAATCTCGGGCATCGTATTCATAAAGAATGATTTTCGAAAAGAATAATTAGAAAACATTTGATGATGAATGCAGTTTGTTTGAAAGTATGTTAAAAGTTTGTAATTGGAGTTCATTGTTTTCGCTTTCAAAGTGTATTTCTTCTTTCGTGTTGTTTATTTTTGTTTGGTTTTTCTTATTTCGCGTTCGTATTTATTGGCACAAAAGGAATCCCATACACTATCATGTCATGTTTTATTCTTGTCTCAAGTGGAGCCATGGCATTGCCTGATGGTTTTATGTGGGGAGAGATGTTTTTGACACTGATGGTCTTCCATACACTGATGGTCTTCCAAACTCGTGCATTGAATGTTTACGTGTTCTTGTACGCTGTGTGCTGTGTGCTGTGTGCTGTGTGCTGTGTCTCGCTGTGCGCTGTGCGCTGTGTGTGCTGTGTGCTGTGTGCTGTGCGCTGTGTGTGCTGTGTGCTGTGTGCTGTGTCTCGCTGTGTGCTGTGCGCTGTGTGTGCTGTGTGCTGTGTCTCGCTGTGCGCTGTGTGTGCTGTGTGCTGTGCGCTGTGTGTGCTGTGTGCTGTGTCTCGCTGTGCGCTGTGCGCTGTGCGCTGTGTGTGCTGTGTGCTGTGTGCTGTGCGCTGTGTGTGCTGTGTGCTGTGTGCTGTGCGCTGTGTGTGCTGTGTGCTGTGTCTCGCTGTGTGCTGTGTGTGCTGTGTGCTGTGCGCTGTGCGCTGTGTGTGCTGTGTGCTGTGTCTCGCTGTGTGCTGTGTGTGCTGTGTGCTGTGTGCTGTGTGCTGTGTGCTGTGCGCTGTGCGCTGTGTGTGCTGTGTGCTGTGTGCGCTGTGTGTGCTGTGTGCTGTGTCTCGCTGTGTGCTGTGCGCTGTGTGTGCTGTGTGCTGTGTCTCGCTGTGTGCTGTGCGCTGTGTGTGCTGTGTGCTGTGTCTCGCTGTGTGCTGTGCGCTGTGTGTGCTGTGTGCTGTGTCTCGCTGTGTCTCGCTGTGTGCTGTGCGCTGTGTGTGCTGTGTGCTGTGTCTCGCTGTGTCTCGCTGTGTGCTGTGCGCTGTGTGTGCTGTGTGCTGTGTCTCGCTGTGCGCTGTGTGTGCTGTGTGCTGTGCGCTGTGTGTGCTGTGTGCTGTGTCTCGCTGTGCGCTGTGCGCTGTGCGCTGTGTGTGCTGTGTGCTGTGTGCTGTGCGCTGTGTGTGCTGTGTGCTGTGTGCTGTGCGCTGTGTGTGCTGTGTGCTGTGTCTCGCTGTGTGCTGTGTGTGCTGTGTGCTGTGCGCTGTGCGCTGTGTGTGCTGTGTGCTGTGTCTCGCTGTGTGCTGTGTGTGCTGTGTGCTGTGTGCTGTGTGCTGTGTGCTGTGCGCTGTGCGCTGTGTGTGCTGTGTGCTGTGTGCGCTGTGTGTGCTGTGTGCTGTGTCTCGCTGTGTGCTGTGCGCTGTGTGTGCTGTGTGCTGTGTCTCGCTGTGTGCTGTGCGCTGTGTGTGCTGTGTGCTGTGTCTCGCTGTGTGCTGTGCGCTGTGTGTGCTGTGTGCTGTGTCTCGCTGTGTCTCGCTGTGTGCTGTGCGCTGTGTGTGCTGTGTGCTGTGTCTCGCTGTGTCTCGCTGTGTGCTGTGCGCTGTGTGTGCTGTGTGCTGTGCGCTGTGCGCTGTGTGTGCTGTGTGCTGTGTCTCGCTGTGTGCTGTGTGTGCTGTGTGCTGTGTGCTGTGTGCTGTGCGCTGTGTCTCGCTGTGTGCTGTGTGCTGTGTGCTGTGTCTCGCTGTGTGCTGTGTGCTGTGTGCTGTGTCTCGCTGTGTGCTGTGTGCTGTGTGCTGTGTCTCGCTGTGTGCTGTGTGCTGTGTGCTGTGTCTCGCTGTGCGCTGTGTGTGCTGTGTGCTGTGTGTGCTGTGTGCTGTGTGCTGTGCGCTGTGTCTCGCTGTGTGCTGTGTGCTGTGTGCTGTGTCTCGCTGTGTGCTGTGTGCTGTGCGCTGTGTCTCGCTGTGTGCTGTGTGCTGTGTGCTGTGTCTCGCTGTGTGCTGTGTGCTGTGCGCTGTGTCTCGCTGTGTGCTGTGTGCTGTGTGTGCTGTGTGCTGTGTGTGCTGTGTGTGCTGTGTGTGCTGTGTGCTGTGTGTGCTGTGTGCTGTGTGTGCTGTGTGTGCTGTGTGCTGTGTGCTGTGTGCTGTGTGCTGTGTGCTGTGCGCTGTGTGTGCTGTGTGCTGTGTGCTGTGCGCTGTGTGTGCTGTGCGCTGTGTCTCGCTGTGTGCTGTGTGCTGTGTGCTGTGTGCTGTGTGCTGTGTGCTGTGTGCTGTGTGCTGTGTCTCGCTGTGTGCTGTGTGCTGTGCGCTGTGTCTCGCTGTGTGCTGTGTGCTGTGTGTGCTGTGTGCTGTGTGTGCTGTGTGTGCTGTGTGTGCTGTGTGCTGTGTGTGCTGTGTGCTGTGTGTGCTGTGTGTGCTGTGTGCTGTGTGCTGTGTGCTGTGTGCTGTGTGCTGTGCGCTGTGTGTGCTGTGTGCTGTGTGCTGTGCGCTGTGTGTGCTGTGCGCTGTGTCTCGCTGTGTGCTGTGTGCTGTGTGCTGTGTGCTGTGCGCTGTGTCTCGCTGTGTGCTGTGCGTGCTGTGCGCTTTCCATGCCTAGTCGTTGTTCCTGTTTCCTGTTCCACGTGTCCCAGTAAGTGTCAGTTTAGCGTTTGTTCCCAGTGTTTGTTTTCTTAGTTTAGTTAGTCCGTGTTCTTGTTTTGTAATACATATATCCTGTCTTGTTTTCCCCATTGTGGGTTTTGTTTTGCCTCTGTTTAAATAAACGTCCTTGTTAAAACCCCTTCACCACCGTCTGTGTCTGCCTGCACTTGGGTTCCCACGCCATGTCTCACTGTGAGAATCATGACATGAACTGATAATATGAATGAATAAGAATCAAGCACTTGATAAAAGTCTTCATTGCAAAAAGAGTTTCTATTTTATCTAATACAGAAAGTTTCTAATTCTTGCATAAATTATTGAAAAGGTGTAACGGGTGGTTGGGAGTACACATTTAAAATTCAACCACACTAAATTCGTTTGTGTTGTGTTTCTTTTGAGTCAATTCTTAAGTGTTTAGATGTTTTGTAGGTTTAGTTTAGTTTTTTGTTTCCGACGAGATAACTCCACCCAACATGACATCTCATTGGTCCAAAATGCAGCATTACTGTGAACAATTAAAAAACTAAAACAAATAACTTATTGCTCCCTTAACTCTTAAAAATCACTCAGGATAAAAGCGTCTGCTAAATGATTAAATGTAAGTGTAAAGATCTGACAGGTGCATCTCATCTCCTCCACTGATGTGAACATTAAGTGAATGTTTTTACTGTGTATTTCACATATTTATTTTCACCAGTATATGACAAAGCAGAACATATTTCAAAATGTCACCGATGAACTCTGCTGAAATGAAAATCTTAAAGACGTCCTAAAGCTTGTCTTGAAGTCATCTCAACAGCTTTTGAAAACATAAGTAAGCTTCAGACATTAGAATAACATGAGAATGTTACCCATGTAGAAAGTTTTATCACTGAACTTTTGCACTTTGTGTGGTATGTGTCACATCTACAGGTTATCTCACTTTCATTCTTCAAGTGCATCAGCCTTCACTGAGCTAAACATCAACAAAACACAAAGATCTTTATGACTGTTATTAAACCTGAACTCTGCTTCACATCTCAAATAAACATCTGTCCACGCCGACCCAAAACACACATCACAAGCCACACCTTCATCCCATTCCATTTATTCCCTCTCTATATGCTGTTTTTAAAAGAAATATATTTATTAACTTTTCACATTTCATTCAATTCAAAGTTAATTTTTATCAAAGTAGCTGTACAAGGAAAGAAAAGATAAACCTTGAAAGTAATATGAAAAGAAAAGCAAATGCATACAAATGTATGTACACACACACACACACATACACTATATACTGTAGGCATTTTATACATAACCAATAACTGTCTGTGTCTTGTTGCTAATAAAACAAATAAAAAATATTGTTGTTCATTCTCTCCTTTGGTTACTCCAGCTTTAATCCTCCTTGTAGCATGGCCTTGTAAACTAACGGTACTGTTTAGCGTGTTGACAAAATGTTTATATGTCTCCTACTTGTAAGTCTCTTTGCATAAAAACATCTGCCAAATGAATAAATCTAAATGTATAACGTGAAGATCAGATGGCCTAGAACTGAGCGCTGTGGCACTCCGTACTGAACTCGTGAACTGTGAGACACCTCTTTGATTATCACTACAAACAAAAAATGGTCAGATAAATATGATTTAAACCATGCCAGAGCAGTACCACTTATGCTCACTAACATCATTTTGTAGCCTGAGTAGGACACTGTGGTCAATAGTGTCAAAGGCGGCACTAAGGTCGAGTAAAACAAGCAGAGAGATGCAGCCATAGTCAGAAGAGAAAAGCAGATTGTTTGTGACTTTGAGGAGAACAGTCTCTGTGTTGTGCTATGATGTGGTCTGAAATCTGATTGGAATTTTTCCCATATGCTTTGTCTCTCCAAGAACAGCATAGCTGCGAGGAGACTTTTTCAAGTATTTTTGTAATAAAGATAGGGTCAAGAAAAAATGGTCAAAATAGAAATGATAATGTTGTGGGTTATTCTTATCAATGAAGCTAAATCCCCACATCAACAACTGCTGTATACGTATATATATATAACAATGAGTCAATATTGCCCATGAGTTCAAATGCAATATTTTTGAGTTATGCTGGGACCTCACCACAAGATAAACAGGCCGATTTCTCCCCTTCCGACGATCCTTGGTAAAGTCCTGATGATCTTAGACGGCTGATGACAGATGATCTTATCAGATTTCCTTGTGATGTGATGTGTGTTAAGAGTGAATGGACCTGATGGGAAGAACATCGAAGCCGCCCAGATCGCAAATCCTAAATATTCAACAGAAATCCGGATGTGTGGGGGAAAATCCGAGGACAAACGCATGACAACGCTGTTGATTTTCACGTGGATCAAAACGATACCCAATCAGAAAGCCAGCTGACATGAGCACAACAACTATGGCATGACTTCAACCGAACCCTTTTCTTTTCCTGTGAATTTTCTGTCAAAAGCATTCCAAACACTTTCATCGCACTTACGAATAATTTTAATGAAAAAATCTGGTTATGTGCAAGTGACGGACATATGTATCTGCTGTATTACAATAGTGGGAGGAGTCAGAAACCTCTGTTTGAAGATCTGTTGGTGTTGTGAGCTTTCTTCATCACATAATACAAAAAGTGTGTGTATATGTTAAAGTCCAACAGATGTGTCTGAACTTGTGTTGTCTTCAGATATCAGCGTCTGAATGTCGTCAGAACGTCTCTGAACCTCTCGCTGTTATTGACTGTTAAATGTCTTCACTTGCCTTGATGACTGGAGGATGGTTTCTGTTTTACTCATGATGTTACAGAAATACATTAAACATTTACCAGCTTTAACATTAACAGATGCCCATCAGAAATCTTTGGCCAGATAATGCTTCGGCTGAAAATGCTTGATACTGTATATCTAATGTTTGGACAGTTGAGTTAATAATGATAAACATAATGGACTGGTTTCACAGACAAGCCTGAGCTTAAGCCACGACTATGCCTTAGTTGAATTAAGATATACAAATGTCTTAGAAGAATACTTTACTGGTGTGCATCTTGAGACAAAACAATGGCACTGATATTTGAAGATATTTCTTGGCAAGTTATGTTCAGTTAAGACAGGTCACACATTCATTATAGTCTGGGTCTAGCCTTAAACCTGGTCCGTGAATCCGGGCATATGTGGTGTTATATAAACCCAAATTATTTTTCAGCTCAGCAAATTTGATCTGTATAACAAGTTAGTTAGTTAGTCATCTTTTGATGTTTTAAACTCTTTATTATTTTGTGAATACAGCTCTTCACGATGCCATCTAGTGCGTTTATATGTGATTTCAATCCCCTTCATTCTAATGTATGTGAGTAACCTGTGGACGTCTCACTGGTTTAAATGTCCTTTAAAGAGCATCCTGAACCCATCATCATCATCATCGACTCTGAACATCGTGAAATTTAAGCTGAACGCTGCTCCTGCTGGATCTATTTATCATCATGACTCTCAATAGATATTTTGGTTCCCGTTCTCATGATTTGGGGAATTGGTTTTCACTGGTTGGATTGTATAATGGCCTTGTGTTACGGTTCAAAGACAGAAACCTGAGCTACCCATTTATCATTCACTTTTCATTCACTGCTGTTGTCTCTATTTACACACTCTTCTTCTTTACATCTAATGACTGATGCTCGCTGGCGTGTGAAACACTTGAGGTTGAGCTCATCTTCACTTTACATGACATTGTGGCCATTTATCAAAAGACTGTAAACGTGTAAATCAAACCCGTCATCTTCTGCCTGTGCCTCTGCTTCATCGATCAGCTGACTTCCGATCACATCAGATTCACAGAGCACATGAGATGAGGTGTCGTTCATATTCAGACACAGATGTTCTGTGGTAAAGTTTATCGCGTTTAAAGTGAAATCTCTAACTTTAAGTTCCAGCAACAGAGACGTTTGTGTTATTAAATGCCACAGAACAAATTGGAGTGTCATCGTTAAATGAGGTGAGCACGAAGCGTGATTTCTTCACAGTTGGCCTTTAATATATCTCCAGCTCATTATGATCATCTATTGTAGAAAGCAGACTTGAGAGTGAGGAGGACCGGCTAAATGAATGTGGCTGTGAGGTCGTGCCTCCTTCAGTAAATGACTGAACTCTTCTTGACCCTGAGGAGCCGTGAAAACCCCCTCTTGATTATCAATAATAGCAATGGGCTGCTAATAGCTAATCCAATTGAGATATCAGACGTGTCAATGCTTCTCATTCAGCCTCATGCTAATGATAAAGACGTTTCACTTCACTGCTCTCTCTCTCTCACATTTACATATTACACATGACATTATAACACATCAATCACACATTCAAACTCAACTACATACTATAAGATAGTGTTTTTAAACCTTTATCATGTATGTTCTTTTATGTTTATTAAAATGAATACAGCAGAATCTTATATGGGATGTTTGCTGTGATGTACTGTAGTAAATGTTATTGTACACTATAGTATTTTTATCGGAGATATGAAACTATACAGATAGCAGTGATGTATAAAGCACATAAAAGCAAAACTTGAGTAAAAGTAGAAATATTTTGCCAGAAAATGAAGGTAGGTTTGGTAGAAGTGAAATTAACCTTTTAGAATATGACTTGAGTAAAAGTCTTAAAGTAACAGAGAAATATTGTACTTAAGTATCAAAAGTACTTTTTATATTAAATCTACTTAAGAATTTAAAGTAAAGAAGCAAACTTTATATTTTAAGCATTAAGATCAAAAATGGTGCTAACATAGAAATGTACAACTTTGAAGAAGCTTCGTCTCAAGCTCAGTGTTTTATCAGGAACAACATGTTGCCAATGTGCTAAACTATCAAAATACAAGTTCAGAAACCACATCTTTACTTTATTACTTGTAACTTTATAAACGGACAGTTCCCCCCACCCCAATATATCCCTCTAAGAGAACAACTTGGAAGAAAATCTGATTAAATCTGTCCTGCCCTTACTTCTTTCTTTCCTTGCACTTCCCTCACAGTAACAAGTAGTCGTGTAATCATTCATTGAAACTGAAAATAATTCAGTTTATCTTTAAAGCAGCCGCACATGTAAAGCTTGTGTTGAAATGAACGGCGGAGAGCTGCTTTTTGCACTTTGAGCTTTAACCAATAGTTCAGCATTGTCATGGTGTCCGGATCGCCAACTGGGCTATTTCAGTTCTGTTTCTATGCTTTTATTTTGTAGCAACGAACATGCTTAGGGCAGTGGTTCCCAAATGGGGGTACTGCAGGGGTACGTTAGAGAAACTGAAATTTAGGAATAAACAATGAAAATCAATAACTCAATAAATTATGAAATAGTTTTGTTATATGAAATTAGTACTAGACAAATATGCATAACAAAATTAATTAATACATTTAAAATGCATTTCAATTTATAAGAATTATTTTTTGAGCCCGGACCCGGAATCAGGTGCAGTGTCATGTCAATAATGTAAGTAAGGAGAGGTTGCTGTTAAATGTAAAAAAAAAATATTTACATAGTTGCGCATTTCTACATACAGAAATGTTTATTAGCAATAAACCTACTTGGGGCATCAGATATAATAACTTTCTGTCTCTCATTTCACTGTATTTTAATGCAAAATGTTGCGGTCTGATCAGGGAGTACTTGGTTTGAAAAATCATAAAAAGGGTGCTTAAGCAAAAAAAGTTTGAGAACCACTGGCTTAGGGGAAATGTATCAAAGTCAAAGTAAAAGTCTGCAGAAATATAAAGACTGTTTAAGAAGTGAAGTACAAATACTACTAAAACTTACTCAAGTACTGTACTTACATATTTTTCTTTTGTTACATTACAACACTGACAGATAGTATTTGTAATGATTGTAATTGTGTGGATTGTTAAAGTGAGGTGTGTTGTCACAGTCTTTCATGAGATTCTCATCTGGTGAATGAACGAGACACAAGAGACACAATCTGATAGAGACTAGTTTTAGTCGGTCAGAAGACCCTAGCAACCACTTAGCAACGTGTTAAAAGCATTCCGCGCAGGCAAACAGCTTCAGAAAATGTTGACATCTTGTTTAGGTTGATATAAAAGACGCTGGCCTAAGACTCTCCTCCTCCTCCAGTGTGGCAGTTCCACTGATTTACTCAACACATGTTGGCTTTAAAAACAAGACTCTTTCATTTGCTCACTATAAATTCTGTGTATATACTCGGACAAAACATGCCTCTGTGAATAAAGCGTTTTGTTGTCGCCTCTAGGTGTCAAACAATGGGCCGGACAGACGTTCTTTACGGGAGGAAAAGTTCAGCTCCATGTCTCTGGAGACGTGTGTGTGCAGCGATAGGATGACTGAACATTAAGATGTCAAGCCCGCGGCAGCACGCGTGTAAATTAACACAGGAGAAATGCCAGCGTCTCAGCACCGAGTCACTCCAGGACAAGTGTGTCTTCCACATGACCCCTGTGAGCCAGGAGACGCGCCCGGAGCTCCTTCACCACAGACGTACAGAGATCAAACCAGAGCACTTCTGTCAACGTGGACTACACTTATTATTGTTGCTTTATTGTCAGCAAACACACAGAATGTCTTTCATCTTTTTCTGCATTGACAACAAATTTGTTCAAAATTACCCTTAAGGGACAAAACATTTTGGAATATACTGCAAAACATAACGCAATATAATACATAATACATTTTCTTACATTGGAAGTTGGTGCTGATATTTTTCAGTATATGAAGAGGCAACTCCTTATGTATTATTCAATTTATTTACACAATATATTATTCTGTATATTTTCTAATATGCCATTTAATACATTTTTACTCATATATCAGGAAATATATTTTCTTTCCATAAGTGTATAGACTGAAAGATGTTTTGTTATGACAAACTGATTTGATTCAACTGTGAAAGAAAAGTCTGATACGAGCAATAAAACGACAACGTACGTTAAACTTTAATAGAATGTGTTTTATTAAATAAAGCCCATACAATAAGAGAAAATTAAATAATATAGTACAAAAATGGACATGACAAATATACATGAGAGATGATCCATAAAAAAGTAGAGTGCCTTTGTTTTTCTTGACCTATATACACACATCTTTCATATAAACAAAAAAATAAAATCTCAAATACACGACAGCTCATCTAAAATATATACATATATAAATATATATATATAATGTCTCTATATCTATAAAATGTACAAAGCTCATGTTGATTTCTGGATTAATTTATATTGTAACAAGTGAATTTGGTGGGCAGATTGTCTACTGGATAAACCGTTGGGCCAGTTTTCATGGTCGGGGGTCCGTTGGACAGAGTCCAGTTGCATTGCTGCGTTAACTCAACTATGAAGATCTTGAGCAACACTTTGGCGAACTCTTTTCCCACACACATCCGTGAGCCGCCACCGAAGGGAATGTAGTTAAACCTGGAAGCGTCTTCCGTGTCTTTGCTCAGGAATCTCTCGGGTTGGAACTCCTCTTTGTTTGGGAAGACCTCAGCCACGTCGTGTGTGTCACAAATGCTGTAGATGACATTCCAGCCTTTGGGAATCTGGTAACCCTGAACAGAGAACAACAGTTTAGACCCAATGCGTTTAGCCAAAATAAAGTCTTATCGTGAAGATGTGAAAGGTTAACTTACGTTGAGTTCAAAGGTTTTGAGAGCCACTCTGAATCCTCCGGGTACGGGCGGATTGAGTCGCAGCGTTTCTTTAATCACACATCCAGTGTACTTCAGCTGCTCCAACAGCTCCATGCTCAGAGTCTTTCCAGGAGAATAGACGCCCGTCTCAACCTGTCAATAACAACATCTTTCGGTCAGAACACACGCATCATCATATACACATGTGTTTCAGAGACACTGAGAGAGTCATACCTTCTCCTGAAGCTCCTCTCTGACCTTCTGCACCACGTCTGGATTGAGAGCCAAGAACATCACCAGAGAGGTGGCGGTACTGGCTGTGGTCTCATGACCTCCAAACAGAAGCTCAGTCGCTGCCTCCTTCATCGCCTGGAGGAAAAAACACTGAGCGTTTAATATTTGTGCCCGAGGTGGATTTGGAAGGTTTGGAGATTTAGATTTGGAGATTGCTACCTGTAAACTGAACGGCTCGTCGCTTCTGCGGCTGTTCTCGATCAACAGCTGAAGAGCATCTTTGTACTCCTGCTCATTTTCGTTATCGCCATCCTGCATTTTCTTCCTGATGTTCTCCTCAATTTTGGAATGAATGAAGTCACGTGCTTTTAGACCCTGTCGGAAACAAACGCAGAGGGAAAGACATAAGCACGCTGCCATTGATGATATTTATTACAGGAGCCAACGCGTGTTTATTACTCACCCTGTATAAGCCACTGAAGGGAACGTCGATGGGCAACGAGAACAAGTTCTTGATCATCTCCTCGAAAGCTTCCACTAATTCCCCTTCATCTGTCTTGATCTGTTCGGGCTGGAAGCCCAGCAGGATTCTCATGGCTATGCGGAACATGAGGCGCTTCACCTCCGGGTAAACCAGCACACATCCGTCTTTCTGCAGCCATTCGCCCACGGCGCTCTTCACCTCCTGCTGGATCACCGGGATGTAATGCTGGAGAGAATCTCTGGAGAACGCTTTCATGATGGCCTAAACACAACATGCACACGGTCAGTCAGTGCCACCGTTCAAACAGGTTTTTATTTCAATGCAAAGAGAGAAGTGGCCAAGCAAGCAGCAAACTCCAGCACTCTTACCTTTTTCTTGTTTTTGTGCTGCGTGCCGTGAACATTGGACAGCGTTTCAGAGCCCAGAATAGCTCTGACGGATGCCGGCCACTGAACGGCCACCAGTTTGTGTTCACCCAGTAGAATCTGTCTCACGTTATCTGCTCCCATCACTCTGACGGTCGGGTTTCCGAAGAGGTGAGTTCTGTAGATGCACCCGTACTTCTGCCGTTTCATCCTTAGGAATTTCCGTCTCTGTAAAAGCGAGCGCAACGGGTTAATGGCACGGGTTTAAACAACAGACAAATGCAACAATCGAAGCGCGCATTGCAAAGCGCACGCGTACCTGCAGGATGAGCTGAAGCGTCTCGCCGATGAACGGTAAACCCATGGTGCCCGGCGGCAGCGGGAGACCACAGCTCGGATCCACGCGCCGAACCATCAACATCTCCCACAGTCTGACGGCGGCAAGAAAGAGCAACACCGGGAGCACGAGGGTGCAGAGAAAGGTGATCAGCAGAGTGTACAGCCCCATGCCTACACGCGCAAAGATCTAGCTCGCTTTTGGAGAAGAGACGCGTCTTTACGCGCAAACTGAGAGACTCGGCGCTCGCGCGTCCTTATATATCCACGGCGCGCAGGTCTCCTCCCGTTACCTTCCTCAGATAAATTAGTTCACGCAAAGTTCATCTTTAATTGTGGTGTCATCTCGCCCCGCCCACAGGCCAGAAGCCGCTCAAACCCCGAGCCATTTGTTATAGGCGCATTTTAATACCACCTCCTGTAGCAGGCGGACAATCCAGACATTTCACTTTGAAAAGGTGTTAATTCCCCGACACAAAGGGACGCATCCGAGGCGCTTTTGTTGAGAATCTTCCCGTCGTTTGCGCGGATTACTCTGGGCTAGTGCGCCATCAGGAACGCCGCGGAGGATTTAATTGAGGAGCTTAAAAACTGTGAAGCTTTTACATTTTAAATCCCTTAATGTGCCTCTTTTTGTCCCCCTTGTCGAGGCGCGGGGGTTCCTCAAACCCCTTAACACGCATGTACACTTCTGCTAATAAAGAAATGCATTACAATGAAGTCACATTAGCGTGCTGATGCTGTTTGTGTTGCGCGTGATATTGCGTGGCCATCGCTTGGAATCGAATCTCACGATAGACTTTAACCTGCCGTACAGGCCTGCCACACTGCTGTATGCTTTCAGTCAACTGTGCGCTAATATCACAAATATGACGGTCGTGGAGTGCCGATGGGTTCAAACCCGGGTCAGTTTAAAGAGTAATGGAGCAGCACAAGGTTACCGGTACACGAAGAGCAAACGCCCACACACAAGTGGGAATGACTGCTTTTATGACAGCCATAACGCGCAAGGGAAGGGGAAAAAACAAGCTGGTAAGTCGGTCAGAGGGAGAGAGAGAGAGACAGAACGGCTCCACGTTTGCTCTCTCTTCATTCTTTGATGTGTCTCTGCCCCGCATTTCACCTCTCGTGTGCGCGCGGGGATGGAGACGAGGGCGCACGCATGACATACCCATGTACGAGCGTATTTTCGGCATGTGTCTGTGTAACAACACATTCACGTGTTAAGCCATTACACGACTATTGCCATATTTACTCTTCAGCGTGTCTCGAGCGTGCCAAATGCCCGCGGTCAACCTGCAAACTTGGCCTTATTTGAGCAATTACCTTGCGCAATTATGAGGACTCGCAGCGCTGTGTGACATTCTTTAACCCAACAAAGTGATTAAACATCAGACCTGAAGTTCAAGTATAGTTCAAACTGCAATCAATTCAGTTAATCATTTATTGATTCACTTTGATCGTCTGCTGCTCACTTCATTACACTAACAGTCATGACAATTAGGAAGTTTTCTCAATCTTTTTGCATATGGAAATGACACTATTTCATTTGACTTGTCTTTCAATTCATACAAACGGTAAGTAAATAAAGTTTTTATCACTTTAAAAACAACATTTTAGTGATTTAACTCCTAAAAACATACAAGAAATTATTATTCTTTCCTATTTTAAACATTTATAAATCACACGTATAAGTGTGTGTGTGTGTGTGTGTTTGCGTGAGCGCGCCAAGCCTGGTGACCTGCTGGTGACCCCGCGGCTCGGACTCTGACATCTCTGTGAACTCGCCAAGTTCACTGTCCATCAAACAGCGCGCGCATCATCTCGTGCTGCTGTCTGTCCTTCATCAGAGCATCATTCCACTGATCTCTGCACTGATGAGAGTGACGAGTTTTCACAGGATTTGTGTAGTTCGTCACTTATGTCAGTGTAGACACGTGCGCACATACATGTATCTGTAGATATGAAGATGAGGCTGTTGAGAAAATCATCACAACATTTGATAAGAACTCGTTCTGGAAGTATAACACACGTTATCTTCCGCGATGAGTCTCTCTCGTCACCTGTGCTCATATGAAATGATTTCAGATGAGATGTCAATCATATTTCTCTTCTCGTGTATTGTGACGTCAGGTGTTTGGTGACGCGTGGCACAGCTATAGGTAGTGAATTAGTCTGTGATTTATGACTTTACACGACACATGGACCCGCGAACGCAGTTTGAACTGAGAACACCGCGGGGTGTGTGTGTGTGTGTGTGTGTGTGTGTGTGTGTGTGTGTGTGTGTGTGTGTGTGTGTGTGTGTGTGTGTGTGTGTGTGTGTGTGTGTGTGTGTGTGTGTGTGTGTGTGTGTGTGTGTGTGTGTGTGTGTGTGTGTGCGGGGGGGTTCACAAAAGGGCCACAATATTGAAGAAGACACACTTGAAGTGAAATAACCTCGTTTAAAACACTGCTGCACAACAAAACCTTCAGATGTTTACATCTAGACGATTGTTTATGAGTCACTTGTTTATGAGTCACTTGTTGATGATGTCACTTGTTTGTGTTGTAAAAATGTTGAACACAATGACATGAGGGTAGAGATGGAGAAAGTGAACCACTGAGACTCATGATAGGGTCACAGTTTGATCTTTAACTCTTTTTGATGAAGCCTAATCTGATTATTTTTATTTCTAGATTTCTATCACCTTGGGGTTTATACACATAACCACAGAAATCTCAGTATGATACACATTAACAGTTGGCCAGTAATCTAAATGTGATCATATCTTGTGGAAGATAATATGAAGAACAAACATGCTTGAAAAATAAAAATAACCATTATAAAGAAGTGAGTATACATTTCAGACTGATATACCACATATATTATTACTTTGGCGAGTAGTTTTCTTTTGATCGATTTATAAACAACAGCTCGATTTATTTTCATATATTAAAATGGCAGAAGTATGGAATGTATCCATTGAAGGATAAGGATTTGATTAAATGAGTTGTAAAATGTAAAAGTAGCATTTAGGCCTGACGGTTTGCCCCAGATATGGGCATTAAAGCCAATGCTTTATAATTCACTGTAGATGATCAGGTTAATGAAATGAATACTTTAACTCTTTCTCCCTCTATATATCTGAATGAACACATTACTGAACAGCACAAACAATGGAATCATTTATTATTCTTGTTTTTATTGACAGAAGGTAGGAAATGAAAAATTCAGAACAGAGTTGAGCATCAATAAATCCTACTGAAGAACAGTTTTGAAACTGAAAGAAAACAAAGAAAACATTTCAGCAGCGGAATCCAATGCCGTATAAAGTTACACATGAGGAAAAAATGTTGAAGAACATGGAATCAAAAACAAGAGATGAAATGTATTTTCATGACACAGTTTTATTAAACGAGTGGCTTTTGAGTGAATCCGGTGAGTGACTTCAACATGATACTTTCATTTTGAATATTAAACCCTTCCACGGCCAAAGCTTTACGGGTCATTAGTTAATGTACAATGAAACAGTTGAAATGTTATTAATGTGTGTTTCTATCTGCTTTCGCACTTTTCAGATGTACATTAACTGCAGATCTGTTCATAGAGTTCTTTTCATATTAGTGTCGTTACAGCCATCAGAGGACTGAATAGACATCAGAGAAAGTGTTGAGTTGCGTTTAGAGAACAGATCAAAGTAAGGTTCAATCTTTACATTCCATTTTTTTCCCTTTTAACAAAATATTGTGCTATATACAATGTACTTTAAATACATAAGCATAGAGTTGAAAGGCAAACTTAAATAATGTTCAGTGCAAAATGTCCGTTGAAAATAAATGTGGAGAAAAAAACTAAGTGAAGAATACAGTTAAGCTTGAATATGTATCCGGACCTATTATTGCTCATTTAGTTACTTCCAATGAGATTCTAAAGCATCTGAACCAAAAGCTTTCCTTTTGCCCTGAGAAAAGAAAATGAAATAGAATTCTCTGCTGCATTTAGTGAAATGTAGCCGTTCTCTTACATGGACGAGTGGCGTTAATGCACCAGTCGAGTTTTAGCAACGTTTGCCAACGAAAAATGAAAACGGAGTCATTCTCATGCAAATGTCACCCAACGTGAGTCACGTTCAGCTCGGGAAGGAGGATTCCATAGCGCTGTTAAATATACATGTACAAATATTTACAATAAAAACATCTTCCATATGATCATCATGACCATCAGCCGTCTCTCTCTCTCTCCATCGAGCATCACATTAGAATCATTGCACCGTCACAATGTACAAAACATAACTCCTTTAAAAATACATTACAAAAAATGACAGCACGTCTTCTGTTCTCTCTGCCCTGTATGGACATCATTAAGCGAGTGGGGGATATTTTGGCAGACAGCAGGAGATGCAGTGGTCTCACAGCACTTCTGAGATGTTGGTGGAAGTCTGATGTAGTATGTGTGATGTGGTGCATGAAGACTCTAGGAATGCTGGGACATGCCGTTCACCAGACTCCTCAGCTGCTTCACCACCGTCTCGATGAGCTTCTGTTTGTCGCGGTCGTTCTTTCTGAACTGAGAGAAGATGTTGTTCTTCTTCCCTGTGTCCTTCATCCTGTGGAACACATCATCGGAAGACAACATTCAGGTGAAGTCAGCGTGTGAATGTGCAATGTCATGATATAAACACATCCTACAGTGATCAAAACTAAACGCGTGGTGACATGAAGATGATACTCTGTGTCAAACCAACATCTATTCATGTGTGGAATAAATAAATGATGATAACAAGAGAAGACGATCCTGCAGAAACGCACAAGTCTACATACCCTCTGTTGACTCTGCCATTGGTTAGTAAGAAAGACAAGAGGAGAAACATCATCTATTACATGAAAAACACACAACCTCGACTGCATCTTCACAAGAAACAAACACTGGACACTCTTCAACATACAGTAACTTTAATGTGAAAGCATTCCACATGAGAAGAGAATACTCACTTTTCTAAAAGAGCGAGAGCTGTGGAGGGATTCACCCGCAGGTATTTGGAGGTGGGCTGCCCGTAGTCAGCCAGATATGTGGACCAATCCCAAACCATGAACAGATCCAGAAGCTTGAAGACAAGAAAGAGATCATCACTAACATCTACAACATCTAAGTGTTTCACAGCTCTTTATATCAATCACACACACACACACACACATTCACCCCTGAACACTAATAACACTACACTCAGCGTGTGTGCGCGTGTGTGCCTCTGTGTGTGTCTCTGTCTGTGTGTGTTTGTCTCTGTGTGTGGACTTTGTTTTTATAAGGTTGTGGGGACCTAAACCTGAATACACACCGACTCATGAGGACTCGTGTCACTGTGGGGACCGAAATTGAGGTCTTCATGTGCAAAAAAAAGCTTATAAATCTTACAGAACGATATAAAAAAATCTAAAAATGCAAAAAGTTTTCTATGATCTTGAGGTTTAGAGAAGATATATAGTTTGTACAGTATAAAAATCATTACACCTACGGACTGTAATAAACCAGACGTGTGTGTGTGAGAGGGGTCAGGGGCTGATGTCAGGCCGGGGGTTATATGTAGGGCACTTGTTGGAGTGCAGTGAGTTTTAAATCTCTTTAAATCCCTGTGTGACCTGTAGATAACCTTTAATCCTCACATCACATCAAGTAGATAACCTTTAATCCTCACATCACATCAACATTCGGGACACATTGAACTTCATTGAATCAATATCAATGAATCATGATGATGGTCACCCCCGTGAGTCATGTGTGTGTTTAACTGACGGATGTTTACCGCTCCTGCTGTGATGTCACACACAACAACCAGTGCTTGTAAATGTGTGCAGACGTCATCATCATCATCATCATCATGAAACCAATTAAAACATGTGTGACGTCCTCAAACAAAGCAAACCCAGAGCTTGTGGCTCTAGTGCAGTGGTCCTCAAACTGGGGTTCCAAGATGGATCAGGGGGAAACAGATTTTGAGGCTTTTTATGAAATATAGAACATTTTTTAGAACAAATATTGTTTGATTTCATAGATTCAAACATCAGAAAAACAAGAGCACCGACCAAAAGAATTGAAGTTCCAGCATTGTGTAACTGAATATGTTTTTGGTTGAATTACACTTCCAAGTTGGAAAATGAAAATTCTGACATCACTTACACGCCCTCTCGTCATGAGACGAAAAATACGTTTCTTTCTCCCACAGAACACATAAGAAGATATTTGGAAGAATGTTGGTAACAGAACAGCACTGCCTCCCCCTCACTTCTACCGCTGTTCACAACATTCTTCAAAATATTCTTAAAAAAAAACCTTTTGAAATGACAAGAGGGCTTGTAAATGATGGCAGAATGTTCAGTTTGAAGGTGAACTATCCCTTTAAGATTACATTTTATTTGGGGGGGCACAGAGCGATGCACGCTACACAAAGTCTAAGTCACAATAGAAAAGTTTAAGGACCACTGCTCAAGAGATGCACTGCATGATGGGAAGGTTTGCTTATCTGTGAGTCTGTCTGAGCTTCAGAACTCTTTGAGGACCAGGGCAACATCACGTCATCAGATGACCAACGAGCAGATGTGTGTGTGTGATTCACAGCAAGGACTAATACTGAAATGACACAGCGGTCGTAAGAGCTGAATGAAGCGCTCGACTCCAAACATCACTAAATGAGTTTGAAGTGATCTGTCAGTGTAACAACTTCAGTCCAATATGACACACCTCCACATGATCTCACACTTGCACCTCAGGCACAGATTAAGGCCAGATTCACATTTCAAGTCTAATACCGTGCGGAAAACGTGAGGCACAGCTCTTTCTCTCTTCCAATGACCAGCGATGCAGGCTGAAAAGTTGAACTTTTCCATCTCAATGCAGCGCGAGCGCGCCTACAAAAATGTGAGCACCGCACGCATCACCCTGTATTTGCGCCTCTACAATTAAAATTACGAATATATGTGCTAAAAAGACGCGATATGTGAATCGGGCCTAATGATGAGAGGTCTCGTCTGCGCAGACACACATACCTGTGAGAGGTATCGTCTGCGCAAACACATACCTGTGAGAGGTCTCGTCTGCGCAAACACACACCTGTGAGAGGTCTCGTCTGCGCAGACACACACATACCTGTCTGAGGTCGATGAAGGCCAGCTGCAGCGTGTCTCCCTGGAATCCTGGCACGGGCTCAGAACTTGCAAACACTGAGTACAGAAACAGAATCTGTTACACACGTCACATGACTATAAAACACAAGCGTGTTCAGACATGTTCGCAGCGATTTCTTTCTGCTTTTATTTTTGAAACACAAGACATGCTGGAGATTGTGTCGTAGTTGTCTGTAACGTCAACACAACCTCTGCGCACACACAGTCAAACAACTATTAAACATTACTACAACGACACAATTACTAGTCTTACTGTCCTTCTAAAGACAGAAGTCATTCATGACAAAAGTGTTTCATGTTGTTCATGTGTGTTTAATAGAATCTCTCAACAGCTGTCAGGCTCCAAACATAAACTCTCCAAACGTCTTTCTGTGCACAGACTGGAGGTCACGTCTCATGAGTGATGTCAGAAGCAGAATTGTGAGTAAATAACACTTTTGACAGGTGGTGTCGTGTTTCACATCAAGTGTGGGTGTAAATGTTTGTGTGTTACTCACATTCACACTGTATGACGTCCAGATTAAACTGCTGAACGGCTCCCATGGTGACCTGCTTGAGTTCAGAATCCAACAGCATCTGCATCAGTGATGTGGCAAGATGTTTACAGGCCGACATACAGGCCGTCTGCGCAACCTTACCCTGCACACACACACACACAAATATAATTCTGTACAGACAGGTTAAGGCTGATATAGTGGTATATTCAGTATGTGTGTCTTATATTTGATTCTTTACAGTTATGATCACTATCTATAAACATCTTTTGTGAATCCATTCATTTCCACTGGATGTTGTGATGCAATGACACAGCTATACAAGTGCAGCTCTGCATTCACTGACCAATGACAAACACACAACTCCTTTCATCCGCTCACTTGTTCATCACAAGCATCATCTGGTTTCTCTAGTAATCATCAAGTATGACATGTGACTACAATCTAGTGCAGGTGATGACACAGCATGAGGATGACAAGAGTCTCTTCATCCCTAAACCCCACATCATTTAAGTTCAAACACACACACGCCAGCAGGAGGGGTTCATGCAAGCGGTCACAGATGATAAGAGATGAAGATCAAACTGAGGTCAGTAATAACACACACAGCACAAATGAACTCATGCAGACAGAATAAACATGCTAAAAAACACAACAACAAAACAAACACACACACGTCTGCTCATCTGCACTGTTGTTGTCACATATTACAAGCAAATAATTTATTCAGACACTATGACTGTGTGTTTTCATCACACATGTGCGTAAACACAAACTAAAGTTGATCTTCACAGGATTCTAAAACATGTGCTCTTCTGGAATCATGTAGACAAGATTTCACTGCGTGTGTGTGTGTGTGTGTGTCATCATTTACACTGTCATCCTCCTCTGAGCTGCTGATGCTGTCAGAATGATGTCATCCATCTGTATCTTATATCAGTTGATATTTTAACGTCACATTAGAAACACTACTTCTCCATGTGTCAGGTAGACCATCTGATGACAGTGGTGGTTTTATATTAGAAATTAAAATCTATGATACATGTGAAAAAAATAGTTTATCTTGAATGAATGTAAATGTATGAAGTAAAAAAAAACATTAAATTGCACCACTTCTTCAGATCTCCACACAACGGAATAACCGTCATCATACTGCATTATTGATCATTAAAATATCATTTAATTTATATTTAATATAAATATTACATGTTTTCTGATGAAGAAAAAATCACAGCAGCACTTTAATCAAATGTGCAGTGTTCATCTCTTCCGAACACCGGTAAAACCAGTGTGAGACCAGTGTAAGACCGGTGTAAGACCAGTGTAAGACTGGTGTAAAACCAGTGCAAGACCAGTGTAAAACCAGTGTAAGACCGGTGTAAGACCAGTGTAAGACCGGTGTAAACCAGTGCAAGACCGGTGTAAACCAGTGCAAGACTAGTGTAAGAATAGTGTAAAACCACTGTAAAACTAGTGTAAGACCGGTGTAAAACCAGTGCAAGACTAGTGTAAGACTAGTGTAAGACCAGTGTAAACCACTGTAAGAATGGTGTAAAACTAGTGTAAGACCGGTGTAAAACCAGTGCAAGACTAGTGTAATACTAGTGCAAGATCAGTGTAAAACCAGTGTAAGACCGGTGTAAGACCAGTGCAAGACTAGTGTAAGATCATTGTAAAACCAGTGTAAGACTAGTGTAAAACCACTGTAAAACTAGTGTAAGACTGGTGTAAAACCAGTGCAAGACTAGTGTAAGAATAGTGTAAAACCACTGTAAAACTAGTGTAAGACCGGTGTAAAACCAGTGCAAGACTAGTGTAAGACTAGTGTAAGACCAGTGTAATAATAGTGTAAGACCAGTGCAAGACCAGTGTAAGACCAGTGTAAAGCTCACGTGGATGTCATTCTTCACTTGATCTACACTATATCTGTACATGTATTCTGTGCCTGAGAAACACTGATCATGTGTGTCACTGAAGGTCAGGTCATATCATCAGGACAACATGCCAACACGTCACATCAACATGCACTCTATTCTCTGTCATTCTTACTCTGCCCCCTCCAGGCTGTGAAGAGGGTCTACTTACCGACATTGACGCATGATCATTGCTGTTATTCTGAGCCGAAACCCCAAGAAACAAAACGACACGAACAGGGAAAGAAAGTAAAGGCAGAATAAATGGAGAGAGAAAGAAAACTGGAAAGAAATCAAACATGCTGGCAGAAAGAAAACACGTTCGCTTCAACACTGACCAACTCAAACAGAAGAGAAACTGAAAGAGGAAGTTCAAAAGCATGGGACACTGTGAGCGAGCGAGAGAGAGAGAGAGAAGCAGGCCAGCCATATGTTACAGAAGAGAGCTGCACTCATGTGTCTGTGTCACACACATACAGTATATACACACATCAACACAACTGATCCACCCTGACTACACACAGAGCACACTGATGAACACATCATCACACAACAGCGCATGAGACTGATATTAACGTGTTTGCTGTTGTGTTCTTTAGGTTCCTGTCTGAATCATTCACGTCTTTTATTCTCTCTGAATTGGTTTGATTTGTTCAGGAGTTGAGAAGACTGTGAGTCAATATTCATTCACAACATTTGTTTTTGTTGTTACCGCTGAAGCTGTCTATAGATGGTTTTAGTGGCAACAACATCAACAAACATTGTGTGGCTCAATAAAATGTATAACTGTTTTGTAGTTTAAATTCAATTTAATACAATTAATATACAATCAAATGTTCATATGAAATCTAAAAGAAATTGTGATGATATAAGCAACACAGAGCAGAAGTTAACCTCGGGTCAGGTGCGTGTGTCGGATGAAACCGTCTATGAGCTGGAACTTCATCCAGTTTATTTGTGTTTTATTTGGTATTATTTTATACGATGCAAGTACGTATATTTTTAGTTTTTTTTAATAACAAAGAAAGTTTATTTCAATATAAATGTGTATTTTTGTCCTTTCACCTCATCCTGCTCCTGTCCTCTGAGCATCAGAACTAAAGTGTAATCAGAGAGAGGATGAGAGTGTGTAACTCACCGGAAGATGTGTGAAGACCTGAAAGGTGCTGCGCAGGAAGTTAATGAGATCCATGAGATATCCGCTCGCCCGCCCGTCTGACTCCACCATACACCACTCATAATCCGCCAACTGAATGAACTCATCGATCTTCTGATTGAGTTTGGTGTAGATCTCACCCTCGGCCGCGTGCCTCGCATCCTGACAACAACAATACAACACTTTCAGTCTGATGATGACACGAGCGTCAGGTCATCAACTACACAATCTTTATATTCTTAAAAGAGTGCTTCATACATGCCGGATTGAACATGAAATTCCTTGATGTAACAATTTATCTTAGTCCCTTATTGGTCAATTCTCCTGGAAAAGCTGGCAAACGGCATATACGTGCATTTATGTGAACAACACAAACTTATAGTGAATCAACAGTTATGACGGGATAATGTGATGATGTCCTGTAGTCCCGTACCCCCCCAGGAGCTCCACTGTTTCCAGAAATAATCTGTATTTTATACATGTGATGTCAACAGGTACTCAAGATTCATATGAGACTGAAACTGCATGTGTTAACTCAGCTTAAACCTCTTTTTCTCTACAAGGCCTGTAATAAAAAACGCTGAAAACACATGGAAGCAGAGGATCTTCTAATTGACCCTTCGCAAAACCCCGCCCCCTTCCTTCCTGTTGCTATGTCCAATGAGCTTTCACAAATGACACGCTGGTTTCAGACAGAAAGGTCTGCGATATGCATTGGAGGGATACATTCAGGATTTGAGATAAGTAAGTTGAGAGAGTGAGAGACAGAGTGAGTGAGTGAGTGAGTGAGTGAGTGATTGAGAGAGAATATGTGAGTGAGAGAGAATATGTGAGTGAGTGAAAGAGTGAGTGAGTGAGAGAGAGAGAGTGAGTGAAAGAGTGAGTGAGAGAGAGTGAAAGAGTGAGTGAGAGAGAGTGAAAGAGTGAGTGAGTGAGAGAGAGAGAGAGAGAGTGAGTGAAAGAGTGAGTGAGAGAGAGTGAAAGAGTGAGTGAGTGAGAGAGTGAGTGATAATATGTGAGTGAGTGAAAGAGTGAGTGAGTGAGAGAGAGTGTGAAAGAGAGTGAGAGAGTGAGTGAGACAGAGTGAGTGAGTGAGTGAGTGAGTGAGAGAGAGTGAAAGAGTGAGTGAGAGAGAGTGAAAGAGTGAGTGAGAGAGAGTGAAAGAGTGAGTGAGACAGAGTGAGTGAGTGAGTGAGTGAGAGATTGTGAGTGAGAGAGTGAGTGAGAGAGAATATGTGAGTGAGTGAAAGAGTGAGTGAGTGAGAGAGAGTGTGAAAGAGAGTGAGAGAGTGAGTGAGACAGAGTGAGTGAGTGAGTGAGTGAGAGAGAGTGAAAGAGTGAGTGAGAGAGAGTGAAAGAGTGAGTTAGAGAGAGTGAGTGAGACAGAGTGAGTGAGTGAGTGAGTGAGTGAGAGATTGTGAGTGAGATTGAGAGAGTGAGTGAGAGAGAATATGTGAGTGAGTGAAAGAGTGAGTGAGAGAGAGTGAAAGAGTGAGTGAGAGAGAGTGAAAGAGTGAGTGAGAGAGAGTGAAAGAGTGAGTGAGTGAGAGAGAGTGTGAAAGAGAGTGAGTGAGAGAGAGTGAGTGAGAGAGAATATGTGAGTGAGTGAAAGAGTGAGTGAGTGAGACAGAGTGAAAAAGTGAGTGAGTGAGTGAGTGAGTGATTGTGAGTGAGAGAGTGAGTGAGAGAGAATATGTGAGTGAGTGAAAGAGTGAGTGAGTGAGAGAGAGAGTGAAAGAGTGAGTGAGAGAGAGTGAAAGAGTGAGTGAGTGAGAGAGAGTGTGAAAGAGAGTGAGAGAGTGAGTGAGAGTGAGTGAGACAGAGTGAGTGAGTGAGTGAGAGATTGTGAGTGAGATTGAGAGAGTGAGTGAGAGAGAGTGAAAGAGTGAGTGAGAGAGTGAGTGAGAGAGAATATGTGAGTGAGTGAAAGAGTGAGTGAGAGAGAGTGAAAGAGTGAGTGAGAGAGAGTGAAAGAGTGAGTGAGAGAGAGTGAGTGAGAGAGAGTGAGTGAGACAGAGTGAGTAAGTGAGTGAGTGAGTGAGTGAGTGATTGTGAGTGAGAGAGTGAGTGAGAGAGAATATGTGAGTGAGTGAAAGAGTGAGTGAGTGAGAGAGAGTGTGAAAGAGAGTGAGTGAGAGAGAGTGAAAGAGTGAGTGAGAGAGAGAGTGAAAGAGTGAGTGAGAGAGAGTGAGAGAGAGTGAGTGAGAGAGAGTGAAAGATTGAGTGAAAGAGAGTGAGTGAGGTAGAGCGAGTGAGAGAGAGTGAGTGAGAGAGAGTGAAAGAGTGAGAGAGAGTGAGTGTGTGAGAGAGAGTGAAAGAGTGAGTGAGTGAGTGAGTGAGAGAGAGAGAGAGAGTGAGACAGAGTGAGTGAGAGAGAGAGTGAAAGAGTGAGTGAGAGAGAGTGAGTGAGAGAGAGTGAGACAGAGTGAGTGAGAGAGAGAGTGAAAGAGTGAGTGAGAGAGAGAGAGTGAGACAGAGTGAGTGAGAGAGAGAGTGAAAGAGTGAGTGAGAGAGAGTGAGTGAGAGAGAGTGAAAGATTGAGTGAAAGAGAGTGAGTGAGGTAGAGCGAGTGAGAGAGAGTGAGTGAGAGAGAGTGAAAGAGTGAGAGAGAGTGAGTGAGTGAGAGAGAGTGAAAGAGTGAGTGAGAGAGAGAGAGTGAGACAGAGTGAGTGAGAGAGAGTGAAAGAGTGAGTGAAAGAGAGTGAGTGAGAGAGAGTGAGTGAGTGAGAGAGAGTGAGTGAGTGAGAGAGAGTGAGTGAGAGAGAGTTAAAGAGTGAGTGAGAGAGAATATGTGAGTGAGTGAGTGTTGGAATATCCATATCATGTTGGAATATTCAAGGCCTGAGGTCATCTGCTTTTGGACTGAAAAGCAAAAACATAGACTTCAGCTCTGAAACAAAAAACTCAGACATCCTCATCCTACAGGAGACATGGGGTAGAGGAGACGGACCCACTGGTCGCCCTACAAACTACAGAGAATTCATCATTCCATCCGTCAAACTGCCTGCCGTCACACAGGGAAGAGACTCAGGTATAAGTCTGAATACGCCCACTCAATAAAAATGATTAAAACTGGCCAGTTTTACACATGGATAGAAATCAACAAGACCATCACTTCAACAGATAAGAATATCTTCCTGTGTGCAACCTACATCCCTCCAGCACAGTCACCCTACTTCAATGAGGACAGTTTCACGATCCTGGAAGAGGAGATCAACTACTTCCAGTCACAGGGCAATGTTCTGATCTGCGGAGACCTAAATGCCAGGACAGGCGAAGAATCAGACTCAGTTCACTCCAAGGGAGACAAACAAATTCCAGGAGGAGATGTCCTTTCCACACCTACTCACACACAAAGACTAAACTACGATAAAACAACAAACAAAAATGGATCAAGACTTCTCCAGCTTTGTCGCACACTAGGACCCTTGCTTTTCTCCATATACATGCTGCCCCTCGGCAACATTATTAGAAAACATGGAATTAGCTTCCACTGTTATGCAGATGATACTCAGCTATATATCTCATCAAGACCAGATGATTCCTTTAAAGGTTCTGTGTGTAAGTTTCAGAGGCCACTATTGGCGATGTAGGAAATTGCAACCTACAGCTCCGATACCCCCCTCTCCCTCCCTTTAGAGAAGCTACGGTTGGCGTCACAGGACAAAAGGGTTCCGTAAATGATAGCGGACATTATCGGTGGTGTTAATAATTGCAATCTACGTCTCACAGGCGCACAACAGACCGAAGCTACGGACACAGGACAGAGATGTCGTCGTCTGAGACAGCAGAGAATAACCTTTGCAAGTCAAGTGACGAGGTTTATTTACAAAGAAAAATAAATAAATTAAATTGACTTAATTCATTATTTACTCTAATCGTTATAGTGAACATTATTGTTACTTGTTTAGCATTGTGTCAGTGATGTATTCGCTTATTTTGCATAGCATTTTTTGGCACGGTAACTTGGTTCGTAATTTACTGCCTATTGAAACCGCTTGCTAATGCTAAAGGCGTGTTATCTAACCACGAAAGTCTTAGCAGACGTTTGGCATCACCCCAATTGATCAATTGTATCTTCTCAAATCTTCGTTGCACTGTATTGCTGATAAACTATGCAACTTGGAAGTTTGGATTTTATCCTATCAATTATTAAATTACACATTTGTATGAACAGAAGCTAAGCAGTATTATAATATAATTTACACCCGATTTATGCAAATTATGATTGTAAAAATGATTTCTAACTTGATTTGCACACGGCCATGCAAAAAGGAATTATAGTTCAATTGCTAGAGTGCAAAAAACAAGGAAAAACTCACTTGATGCTCATGCTCATCTATTAGCTAAAGCTATCAAACAAACACGTCACTTATATTGCGGAAATTAGACAAACTTACTGGTCCAGCAGAAAGCTGGCAACTTCGGTGTCGCTTATCAAACCCTTCTTCTGCTTCAGTGTCCTATTTGGGAAAAGCCACGCCGATGTTTATTCGGGTTTTCTGTCGTTTTTTGTCTCGACTTCGCCTTGCTGCATCGTATTTTCTCTTTTTTGAACGAACAGATTAATGCTCTATCGGCTCGTGTGCAAGTATGTGTGGTCCGCCATTATTACAAATTTAGCTTTTTACTGCAACAAAGAACCGTTTATATTTCTAATAAAAAACACGACAAGTAAATGCTGTTATTGTTCTTCCTCTTCTTCTGCTAATCCTTATATGTAGTCGCTTTGCAAGCTGCCTCAAAACACAGCCGAAGAAGAAGAACATTGTCCCGTGCATCCTTCGTTTTACGAAACGCGCTCAGTTTGTCCGTGTAGTGCTACTATAGAAACATGGCTGTGCACATTGATAAATTACATGTAAGGGTGTGCCCGCGGTGTATATACATAAAATGGCTCATTGTAAGGTAATATAAACATTTCGTTTCATTTTGTTAGGTATTTCTTCACCACTCACAACATAGTTTTGTATTATATATTACATTTTGGTGAATAAATCCTTCAAAATCCTACACACTGTACCTTTAAGCTATCTAAACTGGCAGAGTGCATCGAGGACATAAAACATTGGATGACTAGTAATTTCCTCCTTTTAAACTCTAGCAAAACAGAAATATTACTTATAGCACCAAAATCAAGTAAACAGAATATCTCCGATTACAGCCTGCAAATTGAAAGCTGCACTGTTACTCCAACAAATACAGTTAAAGACCTAGGCGTTATATTAGACGGCAACCTGTCATTCAAAAATCACATCTCAAATATCACAAAAACAGCCTTCTTCCACCTTAGAAATGTTGCCAAATTACGAAATACTTTATGTGTTGCAGACGCAGAAAAGCTTATTCATGCATTTGTGACCTCACGGCTTGACTATTGTAATGCTCTACTTAGTGGTTGTCCTGTACCATCGATAAACAAACTACAGTTAGTTCAGAATGCAGTTTTATCATCGCTTCACTGGCTACCCATTAAGTATTGTATTGATTTTAAAATTATTTTAATTACTTACAAAGCCCTTAACGGTTTAGCACCTACTTACTTAACCGAGCTTTTATCACGTTACAACCCATCAACACCTAGAATAACAAAATCCACCAAAGCGGGACGAGCTTTCTCATACGTAGCACCTAAACTCTGGAATAGCCTTCCTGATACTATTCGAGGGTCAGACACACTCTCCCAATTTAAATCTAGATTAAAGACACATCTTTTCAGCCAAGCTTTCACTTAATGGATAGTTAATGAACAGCAGCTACGCTAATTATTCTCTTTATTCCCTTTCCGCCTCTGCCTCGGGATGCCCATCCCGAGGTAGGAAGAAGTTCCACCATGTCCAGATGACCGACAGATGCCCATCCAAAATTTGAGATTACGCCAGCTACAGCTACAGACTGACTGACCATCCCAGCTCCATCTAAGGCAATTCCACCACCAGCCAAGAGAAATAGGACCATCGGACCATCCCAGCTCAGACCACTACATCCCCAACCAAGAGCAAAGACGGACTATTTGTCTTATTAATGCTGATGTTACAATATTTGGTATTAAATGCTAAACCAAAACGACATGTCAGCAGTCTGAGTGCAGCTATGACACGTCAGAGGGGATCTGGCCCTCCCGGTTGAGCCTGGTTTCTCCCGAGGTTTTTTTCTCCATTAATCAATCATTGGAGTTTGGGTTCCTCGCCACAGCAGGGCAGTGTTGGCCTGCTCACCGGAAGACTGCATTCATTCATTTATTTATTTATAAACTAGATATTAATTATTAGAATGATCTTACTCCTTGTATAAATACCATGCACTGTGCTGTGTTTTAACTTTTCTGTTTTTCCTGTTTGCCCCTGTAAAGCTGCTTTGAAACAATACACATTGTGAAAAGCGCTATATAAATAACTTGAATTGAATTGAATTGGGTCTGTACATGGTCAATGGTAGACTATGAGGAGCTTCATATGGTAGGTACACCTATAGTTCTAAGCTGGGTAACAGTACGGTAGACTATTTCATCACAGATCTGAATCCTAACTCCCTCAGACCGTTCACAGTCAGCCCACCATCCCCATTGTCAGATCACAGTAAAATCACTCTCTACCTCAATAGATCCAAACCTAACGCAGAGGCATCAAAACAAACTCACCTCCATACCCTAAAACAAACATTCAGGTGGAAACAAAATTGCGAAGATACATACAAAAGCATAACTCGTGAACCAAAAATTCAAAACCTACTGAATAAATTCCTAGATATCCCATTTCCACACAATAATGAAGGTGTAAATTTAGCTGTAGACAGGATTAACCAAATTTTTACAATATCTGCAACACTATCTAACCTAAAACCCACTAACACAAAACCAAACAAAAAGCCCGTAAATGAGAAATGGTTTGATAAGGAATGTAAAAACCTTAGAAAAGAAGTAAGAATTCTATCAAATCAGAAACACAGAGATGCTGACAATGTAAACACACGCCAACTCTACCATGAAAAAGTTAAACAATATAAGGACACACTAAGGAAAAAAAAGAAACAAGATACACAAAACCAGTTAAAAGCAATTGAACAATCTCTAGAAACAAATCGCTTCTGGGAACATTGGAACACACTTAACAAACCCCACCATGAAGATCTTCCCATTCAGAACGGAGACGTATGGATAAAGCACTTCTCAAACCTCTTTAGTAAAATAACCAAGAACCATGAACAAACTAACCTACACAACAAACTATGCACTCTGGAGTCAACAATTAAAGATTACCAAAACCCTTTAGACTATCCAATTACACTCGCTGAGCTAGGCCAAAATATACCAAAACTTAAATCCCAAAAAGCAAGTGGTATCGACGGTATCCTAAACGAGATGATTAAACACGCAGACCAAAAACTCACACTCGCCATCCTCAAACTGTTTAATATCATCTTAAGTACAGGTATATTTCCCACAATCTGGAACCAAGGTCTCATAACTCCAATCTATAAAAGTGGAGACAAATTCGACCCTAATAATTACCGCGGAATATGTGTAAACAGCAACCTAGGTAAACTCCTCTGTAACATTCTTAACAGCAGACTTCTCCAATATCTAAACAACCAAAACATCCTGAGAAAATGCCAAATTGGTTTCCAACCCAAATACCGCACATCCGATCATATATACACTCTTCGTACCTTAATTGACAAAGAAACAAACCAAAATAAAAGAAAGCTCTACTCATGCTTTGTTGACTTCAAAAAAGCTTTTGACTCAATCTGGCATGAGGGACTTTTTCTTCAGTTGATTCAATTGTGAGACAGGGCTGTAGTCTTAGTCCTACACTATTTAACATTTACATGAATGAATTAAGCTGGAGCTCTAGAACAGTCACCAGCACCCGGTCCGACCTTACAAGACACCGAAGTGAAATGCCTCCTGTTTGCAGACGATCTGGTGCTGCTGTCACCCACAAAAGAGGGTCTACAGCAACATCTGGACACCCTGCACACTTTCTGCCAAACATGGGCCCTATCGGTTAACCTTAAGAAGACTCGAGTCATGATATTCCAAAAAAAGCCCAGTAGCCAAAACCAACATCACCGTTTCAAACTAAACAACGTGCCCCTAGAACACACAAAGAACTACACATATCTTGGTATAAACATTAGTAACACCGGAAATTTAAACATGGCTGTGAATGACCTGAGAGACAAGGCACGAAGAGCCTTTTACGCAATCAAAAAGAATATCAAAATTGACATCCCAACCGTAATCTGGCTGAAAACAATACAATCAATTATAGAACCAATCACGCTGTATGAAAGTGAGGTTTGGGGTCCTCTCGCCAACCAAGAGTTCAGCAGATGGGACAAACACCCAATAGTGATTCTGCAAACAGAAATGTGTAAAAACATTCTACGGGTACAGAGAAAAACTCCAAACAACGCCTGCAGAGCAGAATTAGGACTGTATCCTCTAATCATTAAAATACAAAAAAGAGCTTTAAAATTCTACACACACCTTAAGAACAGCGACACAGACACACTCCATCACAAAGCCTTAAGACATCAAGAGATGAGCCCAGAGAGAAACCCCTTCATCCAACTGATCTCACAACTAACTCTACAACCCCAAACATGCCCAAGTCAACCCCAAACCCCAGCCAGACTAAACCAAATGATCAAAACACAAAAAGAGAAATATGTCAAACACTGGACAGAAGCAACAGCTCAGCAAAGTAAACTGGAATGTTATCTGTCACTAAAGAGAGAATATAAAGTGTCAGAATACCTCACAAGCGTATCAGACCCTAAACTAAGAAAAGTGTTGAGCATGTACAGACTCAGTGATCACCAGCTCACTGTAGAGACGGGCAGACACAGACACACATGGACACCGAGAGAAGAGCGACTGTGTCCACACTGCACACACAATCAAGTGGAAACAGAGCTGCACTTTCTCCTCTCCTGTCCCAACTACACACACATCAGAGAAACATTCTTCCCCCAGTTTACAAACTTACACAAAGACTTTGACCAGTTTCAACAAAAGGACAAGATCTCATACATACTGGGAGAAAAGTCAAGAAGCTCAAACCTGCTGCAAGATATGTCAAGTCCTGCCACGACCAAAGAACAAGCAGCACAACACAACACAACACTGACAGGACAACACACACAAGTGAGTGAGAGAGAGTTAAAGAGTGAGTGAGAGAGAGAGAGTGAAAGAGTGAGTGAGAGAGAGAGAGTGAAAGAGTGAGTGAATGAGAGAATGAAAGAGTGAGTGAGAGAGAGTTAAAGAGTGAGTGAGAGAGAGTTAAAGAGTGAGTGAGAGAGAGAGAGTGAAAGAGTGAGTGAGAGAGAGTTAAAGAGTGAGTGAGAGAGAGAGTGAAAGAGTGAGTGAGAGAGAGTTAAAGAGTGAGAGAGAGAGTGAAAGAGTGAGTGAGAGAGAGTGAAAGAGTGAGTGAGAGAGAGTGAGAAAGAGTGAGTAAGAGAGAATATGTGAGTGAGTGAGAGTGAAAGAGTGAGTGAGAGAGAGTGAGTGAGAGAGAGTGAGAGAGTGAAAGAGTGAGTGAGAGAGTGAAAGAGTGAGTGAAAGAGTGAGTGAGAGAGTGAGAGAGAGTGAAAGAGTGAGTGAGAGAGAGTGAGAAAGAGAGAGTGAAAGAGAGTGAGTGAGAGTGAAAGAGTGAGTGAGAGAGAGTGAGTGAGAGAGAGTGAGAGAGTGAAAGAGTGAGTGAGAGAGTGAAAGAGAGTGAAAGAGTGAGTGAGAGAGAGTGAAAGAGTGAGTGAGAGAGTTAAAGAGTGAGAAAGAGAGAATATGTGAGTGAGTGAGTGAGTGAGAGTGAGAGAGTGAGTGAGAGGAAGTGAAAGAGTGAGTGAGAGAGAGTTAAAGAGTGAGTGAGAGAGAGTGAAAGAGTGAGAGAGAGTGAAAGAGTGAGTGAGAGAGAGTGAAAGAGTGAGTGAGAGAGAGTGAGAAAGAGTTAAAGAGTGAGTGAGAGTGAAAGAGTGAGTGAGAGAGAGTGAGTGAGAGAGAGTGAGAGTAGTGAGAGAGAGAGTGAAAGAGTGAGTGAAAGAGTGAGTGAGAGAGTTAAAGAGTGAGTGAAGAGAGAGTGAAAGAGTGAGTGAGAGAGTTAAAGAGTGAGTATGAGAGAATATGTGAGTGAGTGAGTGATGTGAGTGAGAGAGAGTGAAAGAGTGAGTGAGAGAGAGTGAAAGAGTGAGAGAGATAGAGTTAAAGAGTGAGTAAGAGAGAATATGTGAGTGAGTGAGTGAGTGAGAGAGAGTGAGAGAGTGAGTGAGAGAGAGGAAGTGTGAGAGAGTTAAAGAGTGAGTGAGAGAGCGAGAGAGAGAGTGAGGGAGAGTGAGTGAGTGAGTGAGAGTTAAAGAGTGAGTGTGAGAGAGAGAGAGAGTGAGAGAGAGAGAGAGAGTGAGAGAGAGTGTGTGAGAGTGAGTGAGTGAGAGTAGAGAGAGAGAGAGAGAGAGAGAGTAGAGAGCGAGAGTGAGGGAGAGTGAGTGAGTGAGTGAGTGAGAGTTAAAGAGTGAGTGAGAGAGAGAGAGAGAGAGTGAGAGAGAGTGAGTGAGAGAGAGAGAGTGAGAGAGTGAGAGAGAGAGAGTGAGAGAGAGTGAGTGAGAGAGAGTGAGTGAGTGAGAGAGAGATAGAGAGAGAGAGAGAGATAGAGAGCGAGGAGAGAGAGAGAGTGAGAGAGAGTGAGTGAGAGAGAGTGAGTGAGTGAGAGAGAGATAGAGAGAGAGAGAGAGATAGAGAGCGAGAGAGAGAGAGAGAGAGAGTGAGAGAGTGAGAGAGACAGAGAGAGAGACAGAGAGAGAGTGAGAAAGAGAGAGTGAGAGAGAGTGAGAAAGAGAGGAGTGAGAGAGAGAGTGAGTGAGAGAGAGAGAGAGAGAGAGAGAGCGAGAGAGAGAGTGAGGGAGAGTGAGTGAGTGAGTGAGAGTTAAAGAGTGAGTGAGAGAGAGAGAGAGAGAGAGAGATGAGAGAGAGAGAGAGAGAGAGAGAGAGAGAGAGAGAGAGAGCGAGAGAGAGAGTGAGGGAGAGTGAGTGAGTGAGTGAGTGAGAGTTAAAGAGTGAGTGAGAGAGAGAGAGAGAGAGTGAGAGAGAGTGAGTGAGAGAGAGAGAGTGAGGAGAGAGAGTGAGAGAGAGTGAGTGAGAGAGAGTGAGTGAGTGAGAGAGAGATAGAGAGAAGAGAGAGAGATAGAGAGCGAGAGAGAGAGAGAGTGAGAGAGAGTGAGGTGAGAGAGAGTGAGTGAGTGAGAGAGAGATAGAGAGAGAGAGAGAGATAGAGAGCGAGAGAGAGAGTGAGGGAGAGTGAGTGAGTGAGTGAGAGTTTAAAGAGTGAGTGAGAGAGAGGAGAGAGAGACGAGAGTGAGAGAGAGTGAGTGAGAGAGAGAGAGTGAGAGAGTGAGTGAGAGTGAGTGAGAGTGAGTGAGAGAGTGAGAGAGAGTGAGAGAGTAAAGAGTGAGTGAGAGAGAGAGAATATGTGAGTGAGTGAGTGTGTGAATCTACAGTGTGGGTCTACATCTCTGTTATACATAACTAAAAGATATTTTGTCATATTAATCCCCAAGCTCTACTACACCCAGGTTCGTCAGACTGGTTTGTTTGTCAGACAAAATGGCGGTCAGTCACGAGGGCACATCATATCGGCGTTATTACGGTCAGTCGCCTGTCAATCAAACTGCTTGCGAAGGGTCAATTGAATCTTTTGAAAGTTGCTGATTATTTACGTTTCGTTCCCCTGATGACATCACAACACACAACAGAGCGGCCTGCGTCAGCAGTGAACGAGGTTTACCTTGAATGTGGAGAGTCCGTAGAGTCGTGTGGTGTGAACGGTCTCTGGTGACACGTTGGTGATGTTGGAGATGAAATCCTCCAGGTATTTACAGGCCTGTTCTAAATGAGTGGTGTTGATGATGATCTGAACCAGCTGTAACACATGAGAGGACAGTGTCATGATGAAGACGCCAAAGGTTGACCGCCGCACCTCAACAGTCTCTTCAGTCAAACACACCTCAGTCAATCCTATGTGTGGTTTCTTGATGAGATTCTGCAGACAGCTGCTCAGCGTCCGGGTCAACAGCAGGTTAGTGGGATTTACGGAGCATGTCATCGATTTCAGTCCAGCTGGAACACAAGAAACATCTCAAACATCATGAAAAGGGAATAATGTGCAGTCAATGACAACCATCAACACGAGAGGAAACATCTGAGTAAAGTCAAACACATGAATGCAGACGTCAGAAACTGTACGAAGGCAGCGCACTAATGGCACACACGACTCAGATTATAATGATGAGTTCTGAAAACCCGACAACTCAGGGTCTAACTCAGGGGTTCCCAAAGTAGGGGTCGCGAGGGCAGGGTCGTCTTTCTTTTTTTATTAGAAATGTCACAAGTGTCACAAAATATTAGTTGAAATGAAACCATGCAAATAAAAGACGTCAGCCTTAGGAATTTCTTTCCTCTCGATTGTGACCCCTGAGGTGATTACATCACATTAACGACATTAGTGAACACATTACCTTAAACAGTCTCTTGTGCACGCAGATTATTTTTCAGGCTTTAAATTCAGATATTCTTATTTGTCTAAATGAAATGTTGATTAATATCGCCCAAAGACAACCCAGGAAGGCCAGCGGAGGAGGAGGACGGAGAAGCGCCGCAGTCAGAGAGGTCATCGTCCTCAGGCACTAACATCACTTGATGAAATCTGTAGTAATAGTTGATAGTATATGTAGAACAACACGTAAAGTAACGAGTATGGAACTATAATCTGATGTTAGACTGTGCTCTTTTGAGTTGTCATTTTGCACGATTGGGGAGAATAGGTGCATGTGCGCATTTGAGCGCAACGTTTGTATACTTGAACCTCCTCTGAGGATAGTGGGGGTCTCCAGTCACTGGGACTGTTATTTTGGGGGTCGCGGGCTGAGAAGTTTGGGAACCCCTGATCTAACTGATCAAAGCAACAGCAGGATCTGAATCTGAATACGTTTGAACAAAAAAATCATGTTGAATCTACTGAAGTGGCTTTAGATGAAATGTAGAAATGATAAGATCAGATGTCAAAGAGGTAAAGGGACTGTCAGAGGTCAAACACTTCTGACCCGATGGGAATCACAACAGCCAAAGAGCGCTGAGATCTCTCACACATCACAACATCACCACCTCCGAGAACCTTCATGTGTTTCTAATGTGTAGAGAGTGCAGCAGAACACAACATCGGGTGGATTTCTGTGTTTGTGTGTCAGTGAGATGAATGTGTGGATTCACCTGCGATGAAGCGACTCAGAGAACTTTAAACTGGCATAAATAAACTCCTTCACTTGAGCGTAGATCTGAGGCACGGACTGGGACATCGGCAGCTTCTTTGGAAACTGTAGCTGATCGATAAGAAAAGAAAACCGCCGGTCAGACAAGAACACATTCAAGTCAAAACTCTTTAGCATTAAAAGCAACATTGTTTATTTATAGCAATTGAAATGTTTAAGAAGCGTTCTTTAATAGAACTAATGAATTATGACAACTTGAGTCTGTGAAGAAAGTAGGTTTAGATTATTCTACATCACCTCTCGGTAAAAACATCCGTGATTCATACACCAGATACTTTTATCCAACCCACTTAAAAACAAGAGAGCACCTGACATTTCAGCAAAACTGGTGAACGCATCAAATCTGTGTGTGACGAACCTTCTCGATCTCGGCGTCGTGGAAGGGGAAGCGACTGATGACTGCTTTATATTCCTCCTCGTTCTCCACAGGTATGGGACTGTAGTTATCCTGCTCGAAGATCTCCCTGAGATCAAACACAACACACGTCAGCACACATCGCAACACACACTGGAGGGACGCAAGTGTAAAGTCATCCTTCACCTGAACACCAGAGCCCACTTCTTCAGCAACGTCTCATTGTATTGATCTCTGACCTCAAACAACAGGTCAAAGAGTCTGTTCACAGGAAAACCATACCCCTGCAACACACAAACACCACACTGAATTACACAGTTAAACACACACAAACACCACACTGAAGTAAACATGCACACACAAACACCAAACTAAAGTACACACACGTGCACAAACACCACACTGAATTACACAGTTAAACACACACAAACACCACATCGAAGTAAACATGCACGCACAAACACCAAACTGAAGTACACACACGTGCACAAACACCACACTGAATTACACAGTTAAACACACACAAACACCACACCGAAGTAAACATGCACGCACAAACACCACACTGAATTACACAGTTAAACACACACAAACACCACACCGAAGTAAACATGCACGCACAAACACCACACTGAATTACACAGTTAAACACACACAAACACCAAACTGAAGTACACACACGCGCACAAACACCACACTGAATTACACAGTTAAACACAACCCGGGCAAAAACACCAGACTGAATTACACAATTAAACCCACACAAACACCAAACTGAAGTACACACACGCGCACAAACACCACACTGAATTACACAGTTAAACACAACCCGGGCAAAAACACCAGACTGAATTACACAATTAAACCCACACAAACACCAAACTGAAGTACACACACGCGCACAAACACCACACTGAATTACACAGTTAAACACAACCCGGGCAAAAACACCAGACTGAATTACACAATTAAACCCACACAAACACCAAACTGAAGTACACACACGCGCACAACACCACACTGAATTACACAGTTAAACCCACACAAACACCACACTGAAGTACACACACGCGCACAAAACACCATACTAAATTACACACGTAAACACACACACAAATATCACACTGAATTTACACATGCACACAAACTTCAAATGTGAAAATATACCTGCAAAGTGTCTGCAAATATAACAATGAGGTTCTTCAGCTCTAGAACCAGATCAGGATCAGTGCAGTATGACTGAAACACACAAACACAACTGATCACATCACAACATCTGTACAAACACATGAGATCTATTCACATTTGTTGAAATATAACATTATTACAGTTTTCCTGTAGCTCAGTGGTTAGAGCGTGACGCTAGCAACACCAAGGTTGGGTTTTGCACAAACTTAGAAACTAATGTAAACTAAAAGACAATGTAAGTCACTTTGAATAAAAGCATCTGCCAAATGCATAAATGTAAATCTCATGTTTATACTTTAAATGAACACGTAAAATCCTTTTCTTTAATTATAAGTGATTGTTTGTTTCTCCTGATCGTCTGAAGGTGAACATGAGGATCTTGTGTGAAGAAGCTGAGAGATAGAGTTTGGTTTAACATTAGCCTGTAAATGGGCAGCTCACAGTCAGTCGTGTATTGATCAAATATACTTGTGTCTTAATGAGTCGTCAGGGCACATTAGCATCTAAATAACCCCCCCCCCCCCACGGTCAATGAGGTTAAATGAGAGAGAAAGAGAGAGAGATGATGATAGACAGCCCACCCACTGCCATATAAACCTATTAGCATGATATAAATTCAGCTTGTTTTGAACATGATTGAGGTACATGAAGAGAGGTGTCAGCATGTATGATTACATCACTTCAATCCTGTTCACACTGATATTCTGATAGTTTCCATTACAGAACCATCAGCTGTTTACCATTAAAACCAGTACAACAATCCAGTACGCAGTGTTTCAGGTCATATCCCAGTAAAATCAGATCCCATCAGCCAGAAGACATCCCACCAAACGATCATTATAGTTTTCATTAAGCCAATACAATTCCCATTCTAAGCATTCTATTCCCATGATGTCTTTTGTTTCCTCGCCGGTCGAGCTCTACAGAATGCTATAATGTGTTTAACATGTCAACAAACAAATCATTCGTTGATGAGACAGAGCGTCAAAACACACCGCTGCCTTTACACTGGTGCTCGTCACTCCTTCATCAATGACATCATACTCCTCATAAACATGATGCAGGCACACACACGTCCTGACAGACAGCTGATGTGTTCAGACAGACGGGTCATATTTTCATCTGACTGACTGTGATTCTACAGAAGCTACAGCTGTGATTTACAGCCTCTTGTGCTCCTGTCATTCTCTTGTTAAACACTCAGATAGAACGCCTGCACCGGCCTTCCTCTCACACGCCACCAGTGTGTAAATCACCCTATGCACGCGCACGCGCACGCGCACACACATGCACACACATGCACACACATCAAAATCATTTTCATCATCATGAAATGACGACTACAATTGATAATCATTGATTTCAGAGGGCTTTTGGTGTCACGTTCTAGAGTGAAAGTTATTGATGAAATAATAAAGTCGAAGCCTACAAACCTAACCTTTGATGATAAAAACAAGCTGTTGTAAATGTAGTTGTGTTGTAGAAAGCCTCTATAAGAAGTAAGGATGAGCATGCACACTTTTGAGGAGTGGGATTTAAATGTGCGGTGTTTTGCGTGCGACACAGGCGTAAAGGCCAGGAGGCGAGAGGTGCTGGGTTTGTTTTGGAATGATAATTGAAGTATTTCCCGGTGAGTCTCTCCTTTAAGCGTGATCTAATGGAGAGGTCAGTCGGCCCTAATGAGGACAGATTGCAACAATAACAGCAGATTAAGTGTGAATATTCTAAGTGTCATAGGACCTGAGAGTGTGTTTGCAGCTCAGTCAGTTGTAAATCACCGAGGGATTATGCAAATGTCCTGCGGCTGGAGCTCACAGCCTGAGTCCTGCGCTCCTAACAAAGAGGTCAGGCCGCCTCTCTCTCCCGCTGATCTTTCAACTTTCAATCACAAAAAGACAAACCCGTGCCTCCCCCGAAACACTCACCGAGTGCGTGCGGAGAACGGCGATGATCTTCGACAGGGCCATGTTCCACAGCTCGTCCGTGAAGGCTCTGGTCACCAGACCCCGCGTGGCGTGTAATATGTGATCCTCCACCACGAAAAACCTGCACAGAGCGAGTTCATGAGAAAAATAAACCCACCATCTTA
>CM056460.1:362771-365271 GCA_029783895.1 Triplophysa bombifrons | reverse complement strand
ATTATTCTTGAATCAATTATTTATTTTTGGAGAAATTCAAGGCATCTGATGAACAGTTCCGTATTTCTACACATCGCAATATATATCGCAGAAAAATAAAACATCGCAATGTACGTTTTTTTCAATATCGTGCAGCCCTAACACACACACACTCTCCTCTTACAACTCAAACACAACACACACACACGGTCAATGATGTCATCATGTCTTTGTGCACAGATTCATTTCAACATGTATGTCTGATTCTCTTTGTGTAATATAATGATGTGACGTCACACATCTATGATGATGTTAAAGGGACCGTTCTTGTCATTTCAAGCATGTATATGAGTTTCATTCTGCCGCAGAACACAGAACAGAACCCGTTGACTTCTATTGAGGAGACAAAAGATGACAGTGTTTCATATCTATTTAAAGCTGTGAAAATACCCACAATGCCGCTGTGTTTTTAATTGCTAGTACTGTAAGTTATATTGCACATAGGAAACACAACTGTCTGTCACCATTGTCACAAATACTGTCTCTGTATAAGCGTCCCCGTGAATTTGTAGACTAAACTGATGAAACAGAAACGTGGTTTGGAAACTCTTCAGCAGGCAGGGGATGGGCGGGGCGGGGCGGGGCGGGGCTGTGTGAACCCACCAGAGGTCGAGTTAACCGAAAATTCTCTGTCGTTGACGGATTTTTACTCATAAATTCCTTGACCATTCAGGAAACCCCACACAGGATCGGAGGAGACTCACGGTGCGGAGCAGTATGAGACAGGGGCGTGTTTAATCAAGACCACTAGAGATGTAACCATTCACGATTCTGATCTAACGATGCGATTTATTCACAATTTAAGCCCATTGCACATTGAGTCCGAAATTTGGTCCAAATTGTATACGACCTCACGTTGTGTCAATCATATTTACACACTTACTCAGATATTTTCATGTCATAAAAAAATCGGAATTGGTTTTAATTTTCTGCATTTTCTAATGATTCAGAGACACCGTACAAACGAGAGCAAAATACAATAAAAACGCATACGATTTATTTTTACAAAATCAGTTCAAACAAATTAGAAATGAACAACTTGCCTTGCATTATTTCTTAAACGTTTCATGTTTCTTCGTAAAATAAAATTTAGTTTCAAATAACAAAACTAAACTGCAATTTTAAAACGAATTAATAATAAAAAAGTATCTTTAATATAAACAAACTAATACTGTCTGTGCTTTTCTTGAATTTTTTGCATTTCAGAAATATCAGCATGACCACGTTTATGTTTGCAGAGCACACAGCGGCCCCTGCTGTTCAAAACATGTACTGCGTTTCATTTCACACCTCCACAGATTTGAATCGTCACACATTAATAATTGATTTTCAACCGGCTCACAGCGAATCATTACATCCTTCAAGACCACTATGATGGCCCACCACCGTCTCATTTGTTTTCCATAGTTTTGAACTGAAAATCTTTTTTCATTTTTCATAATATCACAGCGATCTCTAACGTTGTGTGTGGTGTTGTTTCTGGATCTGATTCTGCAAAGCGTACATCTGTCATTCATCTTCCTCTCGTCACGCTCTCATACACACACAGAGACGCACACACACCACTGGTGAGGTGTTTACACACTTTATTCCTTCAGAGAGAGATAGTGACTAGCGTCATTGTGATAAACCTTCACTTTCAGTGAGTGGAGAAAAGTCTCTCTGGATCTTCTCCTTTCATGACCTAACAGCAGCTTAAAGTTACTTGTAAGTGAATAAATGAATGACAGCGTACAAGCACCTGTTACTGACTGGACATGAACATCTGTCTGTCATTAGTATTTTATATCTGACAACAGAAACATATGTAAACGACTTTGGCTTTATTGGCTATTCAAATACAGTAAGTTGAAGAACGCATGTACGTCACAAACATGCTAAGAGCACGTAATATCACATTGCATCATAGCGATGGGTAAAAATAGATTATGACAGATTTTTTACAAACCTGTCAGTAAAAATGACAGACAATAAAAAAGTCCAGCGCAACCTCCGGTACCGACACCAACACACAACTGACAGTGAGCCGCTATGAGACTGATCAGGCAGCAGCGGCAGTAGAATTCATCCGGTTCAGAGTTCTTCTACCACTGAAATCATTTTACAGACATTATTTTAAAGTAGAAAAAACTACAAAGTATTAGTGTTATGAAATGTTACTCTGTTGCACTGCACATCCATATTTAATAAATCAACAATAAGCCACTTTATCATCACATCACGTGAACTCCTCACAACTCCACTTATCTCTCATATTAAATCAGATGTTTAGTGTATGTTCTGTGTCAGTGAGGCACGGCTCATTTCAATCTCATTTGAATTCTCATTCATTCATCGGCCGCTGATGGTGTTGTGCACACAGACACAAGAGAAGCTCATTTCTCAAACACCAGCGCTCATACTGTATGTGAACAACACAGCTGAAGTGTACATCTACATCATGTGAAATATATTTGTTGTT
>CM056460.1:327771-355271 GCA_029783895.1 Triplophysa bombifrons | reverse complement strand
ACATTTCATAAAGCCCCTCTTATATTATTAACCCATCTCAGAACACTGATATGTACTCAGAATTCAATGAAATGACTCAGATTGTAGTGCAGGTAGGCTGGCCTGTCATGTCCTCAGTCATGTGTGCTTAACTTCAGATACAAACATAACTAAGACAATCAAATAAATACACTTTGCATTGGTGCTGTATAACCATATATAAAATATCCTGCAGCATGGTATGTTTTGTTATTAATATATTTTTAATGGTAAAAATCTTTAAATAATTGTGTGTCCCTGATATGAATGTCCCTGTTACTCTGATTGTAATGCCTCTGATCACACCCCTGGTTGCTCCTCTAGTCACATAATTCTCAGGAGGTAGCGTACAGTTTGAGGTAAATCATCTACACGAAGCAGAGTGAGTAAACTCTTTTATTTGGTTTTTCTTTGACATCTCAGTATAGTTCACTGATGTGGTAAAGCATGACATTTCCTCTCTGTTATGATTATTTACAGAGGAAACAAGTTTTTTTTTGTAATCCTGAGAAATATGAATAAACATGTTAAAAATCCTGCTCCATGGCTACCATGTGCTAGTCTTGTACATGACTAGCACGTACCATGTATGTCACCATGGCTGAGATTAGCATAAAATGTCACTCTTGTTTTTGTCCACCCGTTTCTCATCCGTCCACCCCGTTTGCATAGTTTTTATATAAATGAAATAAAATCAACATACATTATACGTTTTGGGGTCACTTGCAATGAATGAATAGGCAAAATTAGATCACTAGCATTTTTCATGGTAAGATATTACTTCGAAATGGCAGTGAACAGTAGGAATGACCCACACACAATTGTAAAAGTCATCTGTGTTGTGTCATGACAGACTGACTCAAGATGCCAACAATCTGTCTATGGATTGAATAAAGTTCCTTTGCCAGACAATCTATTTTTTTAACACCTATTAAAATCTTTCAAAAATGGATTGAAACACCAGCTCATGTGACTTTCTCACCTGTCAGAAGGAAGGTTTAGACCCGTGTCGAACATTCGTGCCACTAGAATCATGCTGGGTCTGTCTCCGGCCTCAGCGGCCTGCAGCAGAAAACGGAAACCTTTCTTCTTGTTGTCCTCAGACGCCTGTCACAAAAACAACATGAGATTGTGATTGATACCCGTCCATTCAGGTCATCGGGTCACACTGTAAATAATATACAGCTAACTGTGAAAGCTTAGAGGTCTCATGAGAGGATCATCACTACAGATGTCATAGAAGCAGAAAAAAGATCCTCACACGTTCTCCAGAATATGACATGGAAGGACTGGAAACTAAACACAGATCTGATCTTTAAGAGGTTTACACACTACAGGACAAACGTTGATGACACTACAATATCTTTCTATCTGAATAATGCAGAGAACTATAATTGTACAAACATATTCCTTTCTCTGGATTGATGTGATAGAGAATGGACACATGTAGATGTGATCATGTGTATGTGTTGTGTTTTTACACGTGTATGATGTAAGGACTGACGTGTAACTCAATCTCAGGTAGAATATGATGTGGAAGCTGAAGATAACACTGGCCGAGAGCGACGATAGCCTCCAGTTCACCACACATAGCGGCCGTCTCCAGATGATAGAGAGCTGATTCCTGATCCCACTCTTCATCTTTCTCACAGAAGCGCTCGCCCTCGTGATACCGCACCATAGCCAGATGAACCTGATGCACAGACACATCCTCAACATCAATATATTCAGCGTTGGGCACAAACACACGCCTCACACGCTTACCTTGCCCAGGATGGATTTACCGATTTTTCTCTCAACAAGCATCGAGTTGAGTCTCTCCACCTCCATCGCCACACATGACGCTCGATGTATGTGTGAGCGTGACGAGTGATAAAACGTCCACTTCTCTTCTGTCAACTGAAACATACAACATCCACAAAACAAGAAAAAACATCATTTCTCAGCCGTCCTGCTCCTCTCTCCATTCACTCTTCACCTGGACTGTGTGTATCGTGGATAGTAAAACTGTAAAAAACAAGTTCAAGTGATAGTTCATCCAAAAAAGAAACATCTGTCATCATTTACTCACGCATATGTCCTTTCATACCTGTATAAACGATGAACACAGAGATTTTTGGAAGAATGTTTGCAATTTTCATTTTCTGGCATCATCGGATGCCATAGTAGCAATAATTAAATGGTAGACAAAGGTGCTCGAGAAATCTTTATGTTCATAAATTCTTCAAAATATGTCATTATGTGTTCAACACAACAAACAAATATATCATATGTGACCCTGGACAACAAAACCAGTCTTGATAATCACAGGACCATTTTTAGTAATTGCCAAAAATACATTTTAGGAGTAAAAATGACAGATTTTCTTTTATGCCAAAAATCATTAGAATGTAGTAGTTCCATGAAGATATTTTATGAATGTCCTACTGTAAATGTATAAAACTATATCTTTGTGAGTGGATGGTCTGCTACAGTGCCTCGGATGAACATCTTCAAAGGTGATTTTCTCAATATTTAGATTTTTTTGATTCCAGATTCCAGATTGTGTAAACAAAGCTTATTTCTCCAGCTTTCAGATGATGTAAAGATCTCAATTTCAAAACATTTACCCCAAAGAATGGTTTGTTCGTCCAGGGTCACATATTTTATTTCCTACTATAGTAGTGGATGATGTCACAGAACTGAAAATTGCTAACATTCTTAACAAAGATATTTATATGAGGTGAGTAAATGATGATTTTCCCTTTAAGGTTGTGTTCACACACGGTCCATGATATAGACTAGATTTTGTGAATTCACAAATAACTGCAGAATTTTGACAGATGTTCAAAATGTGAATGTGTCAAATATTTAGATCATACGCCGTGTTCTGTGATGAATGTGTGTGTGAGTGTAAACACGATCTGAATCTGTTCCAGGTTCCTCATGTGATGGAGAGAGATACAGGCCTGATCAATGTCTCACGTGGTGGAGTAATTCACACAAATTAACCAAAGTCACATGCAAGAGATGACATGCAGGGTTTGACCTCAGGACAGAGATGAAGGAAATCAGCTGATCATTGATTTCTGTGATGTAAATGACATGTGTGACTGATGTATGGAGGATGTTCACAGAACAGAGAGACGACATGACAATGAGTGTGACAGGTTTAGATGAAGACATCTATTCTACTAGAGTAGTTAATGAATGATCTGGGGTCAGTAATGATTAGGTTACTGATACGGTTAGACAGAGGGAGATTTTGAGAAACGTGTTTTGTGTAGTTACCCGACGAACACTGTCTTCATCCGATTCAGAGAAATGTCTGCTGTGAGGAGGACGACCCTGAATGATGACGCATCACAAACACATCTTAAAATACTAACATCAACTCATGACCTTAGAGTTTACAATCAGTGTCAGCCGTCACATGTGGTGTTTGTCAGTCTATAGTCAGTCTTATCAATGAAACGCTGCTCTGCTGTGGCGTGATGTTTACAGTGATGACACAAACACATCTCCACGTCCTGCTGATGAAAAGCTGCTCAGTGTATTCAGATGGATTAAATACGACTGTGTGTGTTCTGTATATAACTAACATCCTTGACACTCGCAGTGGTTTTGACTAATTCGGGTAGTTTCCCCAGCAGTGTTTGTTTTGTGTTGTGTTGTGATGTACCTGCGGTGGCAGGTGATGTTCAGCGGCGTCTCCTTCACTACGTCTCTCACTGGGACAACCGCTGTCTCCTCCGTTCTCCGACTCCTACACACACAAGAAACCAAACGTTACTACTGAACACACAACCTGTGGTTCTACATCCACTGGGACAGAAACACTCACCTGATGATCCGCATTCGTGTGTTCCTTCATAAAGGACCAGCCTGGAAATAAACACAAGTGTGAGTGACGGTTCATCCTAAAGAACAAGACAGAACTTCTCTCACTCAAGATGACAATAATGAAGAGGTTCATTCATGCAGGTCAATTGCTTTCCATCATAAAGCCATAGTATTCAGCTGATGATCTCTGTGATGTCATGAGGGAGAGGAAACGATCAGTTTTAAGACACATACTGAACAGTGATGAATGTCATGATGTTTATGACTTTAATCCATCTAATATTAAAGCAGGTGTGGTTTACAGTGATGAAGAAGCTTGAGCATCCTCACAGCGTCACTTAACTGAAGCGATCTTATAATCAGTGCTTTTCTCTCCATGTATGATGTCACTTCTTCTGAGACTGTGGAGAGAGACGCTTATATCCGCTCTTCATGATGATTGACAGGACGAGTGTTCAGGGTCGTCAAGAACCTACATTTAGAACTTGACTTCTTGACAGTTGTTCAGTTCAGTTGTGATTTCTTCAGTGGGTGACACACGTGTGTGTTCTTTAGGCTGTGTAGTGCAGAGTTTGCTTTTTTAAATCTATTTTTACACATCGCTATGATGCAATGTGATATTACGTGCTCTTAGCATGTTTGTGACGTACATGCGTTCTTTGAACTTACTGTATTTGAATAGCCAATAAAGCCAAAGTCGTTTACATATTGAATGTTTCTGTTGTCAGATATAAAATACTAATGACAGACAGATGTTCATGTCCAGTCAGTAACAGGTGCTTGTACGCTGTCATTCATTTATTCACTTACAAGTAACTTTAAGCTGCTGTTAGGTCATGAAAGGAGAAGATCCAGAGAGACTTTTCTCCACTCACTGAAAGTGAAGGTTTATCACAATGACGCTAGTCACTATCTCTCTCTGAAGGAATAAAGTGTGTAAACACCTCACCAGTGGTGTGTGTGCGTCTGTGTGTGTGTGTATGAGAGCGTGACGAGAGGAAGATGAATGACAGATGTACGCTTTGCAGAATCAGATCCAGAAACAACACCACACACAACGTTAGAGATCGCTGTGATATTATGAAAAATGAAAAAAGATTTTCAGTTCATAACTATGGAAAACAAATGAGACGGTGGTGGGCCATCATAGTGGTCTTGATTATACACGCCCCTGGCTCCGCACCACGAGTCTCTGCTGATCCCGTGTGGACAAGGTGCTTATTAGTAATGAATGGGAAACATACGCGCCCCTTCGTGTCCCTACAATCACGTTCTTATGAAAGAAATGATTTGATGCTACCAACTCGACAAAAAGAGGAATAACAAACTGCGCTCATTGTAATCTGTCAAAATGACGGATGACCTTCAGATTTTTCCATCACTGGTATAAAAAAAACTGTCAATAACGGACAATTTTTCGTTAACGTGACCTCTGGTGTAGTGTGGTCTTACCCATGGGCGAGCGGCCTAGAGACATAGAGACACCAACACTCAAAGGAGAACATGGAACTGAGTCTGTGTCACTGTTCTCGTCCAGTGATGAGGTCTCTGACAGACGGGACAGGAGAAGCGGCATGTGACCGAGTGACACGGTCCTAACCCTGGGAGAACCGCAGTGTTCCTCACATCCCCGGAGAACCGTCTGAGCCGACTGCTGCTCACAAAACACAACATCAAAGAGTTGACCCAACATTCTAACACATTGAGATGTGTTTCTTTCTATGCTGTATGTTTTTCAACAGAAGCAGGCAAACCCAGCGCTTCACAGATCTTTCTGGACGTCTGACTCACTCACCAGCAGTTTGTTGGTGCTGTCGAGTTGAGCGCTTTCAGCTGGAGACAGATCAAAGCGAGCGAGACTCATACTCCTGCAGATCTTATTACACAGATGAGAGTGAAAGAAAAGAGCCATGCCACGCACACCTGAAACACACCATCATCATCTTAATCAACATAATCATCAACATCATCATCATCATCTTCATCAACATCATCAACAATAACATCAACATCATCATCAACCCTACAGCTCAGATCCGTGTCAGAAAGATGAAAAATACCCAAGTTGCCATCTCCAAAGTCAGTTCCCTTCTCAGAGTGGATCTGAGGGTCGGTGTAGAGATCTCCAACACCCTGAATATCCACCACGATCAGCTGATGTCCAGAGCGCTCGAATGTGAAATGACTAAACGCCTGCGGAAGGAGAAGAAAGCGTGAAGCAGAGGGGAGGAGCTGTGGAGAAGGTGACGCTTCACGTGACAGACCGTACCTGCGGCGTCAGACGGATGTTATCATCCCTCACAAAGCCTGAGTTGGAGTTATATTTGGTGTACTTTCCCTCAATGTAATGCTCCAAGTGATACAGAGGCTTTCCAGGACGATTGATCATTTCCACAACACACATCTGCATGATGTCCACCTGAGAATGATGGGATAGGTTTGAGAATGGCACAGGCACCTGCTTGTTCATTACCTCACAATGGTTTATGAAGACGCACCTGTTTTGGAGGCCTGTGGCGATTGAACTCCTCACCCCATAATTTGGCTTCCATCTGTAACTTAACGTCCTCAAAATAAACCTCTCTGCCCACAGTCTCCATATAACTCTTAGTTACATAGTTTGAGGCAGATTTCCAGTTACTGCGGTGAGAAAAGTTGGACAACTTCTTCCTGTGAATAGAAAACACACAAGCTTCAGATCAACCAGAATTAACACAGATCTCTACACACCATCTCTCTGTTCAAGATAATCAAGTGCACAAAGATGCAGGACAAAATTATTAAATATCTAATTAAGTCTTAATGTGCACAGAAAAAATTATTTCCAGTGTGTGTGTGTGTCTGTGTTCAATTCAATTCAAGTTTATTTATAAAGCGCTTTTCACAATGTACATTGTTCCAAAGCAGCTTTACAGGAGCAAACAGAAAAAACAGAAAAGGTAAAACACAGCACAGAGCATTGTGTTTATAGAACAAGCAAGATCATTCTATTAGATAATATCTAATAAATAAATAAATAAATAAATAAATGCAGTCTCCCAGTGAACAAGCCAACACTGCCCTGCTGTTGCGAGGAACCCAAACGCCAATGATTGTGTGTGTGTGTGTGCTTACGCTCTAAAGCATTCTCTCATGGCTCCTTTCCCAAAAGACTGAAACAAAAAAAATCACATTCAAGCATTACTACACATTTATCACACAGAAACAACCACTCCTGTCACTCAAGCACAGCACAAGAGAGTGTGTTTGTGTGTGTATGCGTGTGTGTGTGTGTATGTGCGTGTGTGTGCACGTGAGTTTGTATTTGAATGCAAGTGTGTGCATGTGTGTGCGTGAATGTGAGCGTGCATGTGTGTGTGAGTGTGCGTGCGTGTGTGCATGTGTGTGTGCATGTGTGCATGTAAGTGTGCATGTGCGTGTGCATGTGCATGTGAGTGTGCATGTGCGTGTGCATGTAAGTGTGCATGTGCGTGTGCATGTAAGTGTGCATGTGCGTGTGCATGTGCGTGTGCATGTGTGTGTGCGTGTGCATGTGTGTGTGCGTGTGTGTGAGTGTGCGTGTGCATGTGTGTGTGCGTGTGAGTGTGCATGCGTGTGTGCATGTGCGTGTGCATGTGTGTGTGAGTGTGCATGTGCGTGTGCATGTGAGTGTGCATGTGCGTGTGCGTGTGTGTGTGCATGTGTGTGTGTGTGTGTGTGTGTGTGCGTGTGCGTGTGCGTGTGCATGTGCGTGTGAGTGTGCATGTGCATGTGTGTGTGAGTGTGCGTGTGCGTGTGCATGTGTGTGTGCATGTGTGTGTGCATGTGTGTGTGCATGTGTGTGCGCATGTGTGTGCGCATGTGCGTGTGCGTGTGCATGTGCGTGTGCGTGTGCATGTGTGTGTGCATGTGTGTGTGCATGTGTGTGTGCATGTGTGTGCGCGTGTGTGTGTGCATGTGTGTGTGCATGTGTGTGCGCATGTGTGTGTGTGCATGTGTGTGTGAGTGTGCGTGTGCGTGCGCATGTGCGTGTGCGTGCGCGTGTGCATGTGCATGTGCGTGTGCATGTGCGTGTGCGTGTGCATGTGTGTGCGCATGTGTGCATGTGTGTGTGCATGTGTGTGCGCATGTGTGTGCGCATGTGTGTGTGAGTGTGCATGTGCGTGCGCATGTGTGTGTGCATGTGTGTGCGCATGTGTGTGTGCGCATGTGCGTGTGCATATGCGTGTGAGTGTGCATGTGCGTGTGCATGTGTGTGTGCATGTGTGTGTGCGTGTGTGTGTGCGTGTGAATGTGTGTGTGCATGTGTGTGAGCATGTGTGTGCGCATGTGCGTGTGCATGTGCGTGTGAGTGTGCATGTGCGTGTGCATGTGTGTGTGCATGTGCGTGTGCATGTGCGTGTGCATGTGTGTGTGCATGTGTGTGTGCATGTGTGTGTGCGTGTGTGTGTGCGTGTGAATGTGTGTGTGCATGTGTGTGCGCATGTGCGTGTGAGTGTGCATGTGCGTGTGCATGTGTGTGTGCATGTGTGTGTGCATGTGTGTGCGCATGTGTGTGCGCATGTGTGTGTGCATGTGCGTGTGCATGTGTGTGCGCATGTGCGTGTGCATGTGTGTGCGCATGTGTGTGCGCATGTGTGTGTGCATGTGTGTGCGCATGTGCGTGTGCATGTGCGTGTGAGTGTGCATGTGCGTGTGCATGTGTGTGTGCATGTGTGTGCGCATGTGTGTGCGCATGTGCGTGTGCATGTGTGTGTGCATGTGTGTGTGCATGTGTGTGCGCATGTGTGTGTGAGTGTGCATGTGCGTGTGCATGTGTGTGTGCATGTGTGTGCGCATGTGTGTGTGCATGTGTGTGCGCATGTGAGTGTGAGTGTGTAAATACCTGAGTGGAAATCTTAATGAATATTTCGTCCTTTGCCCATTCAGCAGTAACAGCGTTATATCTAAAGAGTGAGAAGTAAATCCAGTCACATGTGTTTGTTTAATCTCTGACAGCAGGTTATTGTAGATGTTTAGTGGAATAAGAGATTGTTAGGATCGTGTCCTCTCACACACAGAATCACATGATGAATGTTTGTTTACACGAGTAAACGTGTGCTGGTTCATTTTGAACACAGTGTCCTATAGCTCACGACTCACACACACACGCTCAAGTGTGAAGTTACAACGGGTTAAAATTAGATTCAGCTAGTAGAGAGAGGAGCACACATCTCTGATATAACACATACAGTGTGTGTTTTTATTGTGTGTGTGTTTGACCTGTAGCGAATACAGCTCTCCGTCTCCATCTCCTCCAGATGAAACTCAGCCCATGGATCAGGCATGGCTTTGGCTTTCTCTATGGCATGTTTCCATGTGGCCTATACAGAAGAACACAGATTACACATGTCATCATCATATGTCTGCATGAAATAATCATGATGATGATCCACAACCTGTTATCACACTACATATCTAAAACCCACATACACACACAGCTGTGACTTCTGGGAAGAAAGAAAGCAGGAGGAAATGGTTAAGCTCTAAAAAGACATGTGAAACAGAAATGAAGGAGAATAAATGAAGAGAGAGAGAGTGAGAGAGATAGAGAGCAAGAGAGTGATAGAGAGATTGAGAGAGAGAGAAAGAGACATAGAGAGCGAGGGAAAGAGAGAGAGTTTTGTAATGACTTCAGTTTCATGTCCATTCTGAATAACATCTGCACGTCTGACATGAAGGATCATGCTGTGATTTACTATGATGTAAAGCACTTCTGTCCTTTTATAGGATTGACACAACATCCTTAAATATCCAGAACACACATAATCCATCATGAGGCTTGCGTCTCGTAAAGAGAAATCACATCTGTGTCCAGATCTTAACCTCACGTACACGTCTGCACACTTGTGTATTTATCAGAAAGATTCAAATGTGTTGTCCTGTATTTACATTTCTGTCATATGTCAGATGTTACATTCATGACTGAACCTTCACTGTTTACATTTAGTGAGTAAAGCATTCATAGTGTAAACTAACTCTACATTTACAGCGTCAACAAACACAAAAGAACAGACACCAATAATCATGATGAAGTAAATACAGGATGTGTGTGAAAGAGCAAGTAAAACACAGGTGTGTGTGTGTGTGTGTGTATGTATGCGTGTGTTAGTGGCTTTGTTTTTTTTCTATCCCGGTGGGGACCTAAACCTGAATACACACCAACTCATGGGGACCAGTGTCACTGTGGGGACCGAAATTTAGGTCATCATGGGCAAAAAAGCTTATAAATCTTACAGAACTGAGAATGCAGAAAAGTTTTCTATGATCTTTAGGTTTACGGAATAAAATATACAGTTTGTACAGTATTAAAACCATTACACCTACAGACTGTCCCCACAGAGATAACTTACCAGACATGTGTGTGCGTGCGTGCGTGTGTGTGTGTGTGTGCGGTCCAGGCTGGAGGTAAAAGGGACACAAGAGAAGCTGAATGAAGATGAAAAAGGAGATAATAAACCAGACACGTGTGTGAGTGTGTGTGTGTGTGTGTGTGTGTGTGTGTGTGTGTGTGTGTGTGTGTGTGTGTGTGTGTGTGTGTGTGTGTGTGTCTGTACGTGTTTGTGTGCGGTCCAGGCTGGAGGTCAAAGGGACACACGAGAAGCTGAATGAAGTTGAAAAAAGTTGTAGTGAACATACCCGACCTCTCTCAGTTAAAGAGCCACACACCTCTCCATTTGTGTTCTGAATTGAAGGAATAGACAAACCCACTTTATTTCAGCACATGAGACAGTGTGAGACGACATAAATCACACAAAAGAGTGTCAAAGCCTGTATAGAAATGAGACGAGAGAGTGTACCTGCACATAACATGCAGAAACAAGTATCACACACATGACGTACTCTTCATTTATAAATCTTGTGCACGAGTTAGTACATCAAAGAAATGTCATCTTGTTATACGAGTTGAACAAAGAGGTCAATGAAGATATGGTGTAGTGCACACTACACAGTGAAGATATGGTGTAGTGCACACTACACAGTGAAGATATGGTGTAATGCACACTACACAGTGAAGATATGGTGTAATGCACACTACACAGTGAAGATATGGTGTAATGCACACTACACAGTGAAGATATGGTGTAATGCACACTACACAGTGAAGATATGGTGTAATGCACACTACACAGTGAAGATATGGTGTAATGCACACTACACAGTGAAGATATGGTGTAATGCACACTACACAGTGTTCTACACATGAAACAGAAACAGGAGAGCAGTTGAAACACTCACCCTGTACGTGAAGGAGTTTTTGGGCACAGAGTCAGACAGCTGCTGCTGCTGGTGCTGCTGGTGCTGCTGGTGCTGCTGGTGCTGCTGGTGCTGCTGGTGCTGCTGGTGCTGCTGGTGCTGCTGGTGCTGCTGGTGCTGCTGGTGCTGCTGGTGGTGGTTTTGGCGCTCACAGGGGTCTTTGGTTGGGTGTACGGGGTCATCGGTGATGGGACAGATAAACAGCTCATCTTCATCATCTTCCTCATCATCCTCAAAACACACTCGACTCTTCACACATCTGTTATTACTGGAGTCTTCAGAGAGCCCCACCACCTCCTCCATACTGAACATCAGCTCCTCCTCACACATCATCATCATCATACTCCTGCTGCTGTCAACAACACACTATTCTACACAACACACGTACACACACAGAGGTCAGAGGTCACAGGCTCGTTAGTACTCAATGGAATGAATAGACCACAGTTAATGGCGGACTTATTACCTTTAGAATTAGTTCAGTTTTACTGCAAATATTTGCGCTGTACGATGTTTACTTCAGTAAAAACTGTTCTGAGAGAAGACACGAGCTGCTGTATTTACAAACATGAATCAAACACCGAGGCACTGCGCGTGCAAAGAGTCGGTAAAACTCAACTTTCTGTCATCTTAAAGCTTCACTGATGTTGCTAAGAGTTTAAGAACAACACAACACTGCAAGAAAAACATCAAGCCCGCGTGTACAAAACTCACGTTCAGATGATTAGACTGCGTCCTCAAGACATAACACGACACGAGCGAGATCACGTATATCGTAACGGCTTCAAACCCTTAAAAGGAAGAAAAATGCGCATTGATGTGAGCGTCCGAAGGGAAGCGTCTCAAACCCACAGCACTGACAGCAATGCGACACGCGTCCGACGCACACAGCAAATGTTCAGATCTCACAACACTGACACAAGGGGTGTTCAACCTCATGCGGCGCTGCGCAGAGACCGGTCAGCGTATGACATTGACCTATCGCGAGAGCTGAGCTTTCTACTTCCTCTCGCGATACGTCGTTGTCATATGCTGACCGTTCTCTGCTTTGGCTCTCTAGTGGACTTTTCTCAAAAACACAAACCTTACATTCATTCAGAGAATTTGCGGGTACTTTGCTGTGAATTGTGCAAAACGTGTTTATCAACGCCGCACGAATGTATGTGTATGAAGAACAAATACATCAAAGTATCATTCACAGACATGTGCTGTCGTGGATAATCGTACAAAGGAAACGCTTTGCGAATTCTACTAAAGCGAAGGGTGAGATTATGAATATTCATTCACTTTTCAAGATTTTCTGTCATATTTATGAGCTAAGCCTTCGAGCGTACGCACGCCACAGTCTGGCTGTCACCCAACCAGGAGCTAATAACCGATCTAACAAACATGACGCGTTATTTGATACGTTTTCATAACCTTCCTCATAGTAGGACATCCCTCCACACGGGTGAGGACTTGCTGCACGTAGCCTCCATGAGCGAGGACTAATCTGCCCGCCCCAAAGCGCCGAGATATTTATACATTCTTGCTTTTCATGTCAGCATTCCTTACGTGCTTAGGGCTTGAATATCATGAACATTTGTTGTATGTCCCCTGAAATTTAATGACAATTGTGTTCTTTATCAAACCGATATGTTTCATGACACTTCCTGTCCGCCTGCTTGTGTTTTTAGTTTCGTTAATCGATCGGATGTTTGTATAAATCAGTTCGTTTTAAAAACATCTGTGTTTGATTCATTTAACCAGCATGTGCATAAGAATGCCCTGCACATCAAAGTTATATCTGTTAATAGTTTATATATAACCCAACACTCTTTATTGTGGACATTCCACGAGTCGAAGCGATGAAGGGGTTAAAAGGAGGAAGAAATCAAAAGAGAAGGGAAGAAAAAAGACGGAAAGAAAGCGTGAAATAGTGAAGTTAACAGACAGCTCGTCCCTAATGTTCGAGTGTTGATGGATTTATTAGGTTTTGAAGTAATAAAAAGAGCAGATTTGAATGACTTTGTTTTTCTATTGCAGGCACTCACCAGGGGTCTCGTGTACAAAGACTTGCGTTGAATTCATACTAAAACATTGCGTACAGACAAAGCTGTAAATGCTCATTCTCACGTGACTTTCACTGTTAGTACATCAGACAGTGAGCGTGAAAGCTGCCGTACGCAACGTTGAGACATGAGGCCTCAGGACCGGGGTTCGAATCCAGCCAAAGACGACGTTTTGTTGAAACTACATTTTTGAATGTATTATTTTCAAAATACACATATGTACTTCGTTGGTTGTGTTGAAAACAATCAGATATACCTGTGCTCTGTGGTATTATTAGTATTCTTGTAAATTACTGTAAATAACGAAGACGCAAGCAACAGAAAATATGTTGAAAAATGCCTATGATGCAAGAATTTTATGTGTATTAGTTTTGTTTGTGTAGTAGAGACATGTCAGAGGTGTATTTTGTATATCTTTTTATCCTTGTACAGCACATTGGACAACAGCGGTTGTATTAAATTGTGCTTTATAAAGAAAGAAAGAAAGAACAACAAAATTGAGAAATTGTCCTTCTTATATATTTATATTATTGCAAGGCACAGAATTTGTGTTTTACTAAAATAGAATATTAAACCACAAATAAAAGACAAATACAAAGATAAAGTACGTGTGAAAAAGCAAAATAACTACAAACTACAATGAACAACTTGTTCAAACAACACTACACACATACATAAAACTATATAGATTATATTTGCACATTATTTGGAGGTGGTTCTTCTCATTTCCTCCAACTATACCTCTTTTGAATCAGTCTATGGGCATTACACCTGCCACACTTCTTCCATGTGTTTGCCTCCACAGTTCTTCTGTAGGGTCTCTTGGGTATGGCAGCGGGCTGTGAGGCGTCTGTGAGGGCATTCCCTGCACCGTCGGCATGTCTTGGACCATTGGCACATACTGGAACATGGACACACTCTGGAAACCTGCTGCTGCTGGCACAAGAACCACTGCAGGGATGCTACAGATACTGATGGTTTAACCAACGGTTGGCTTGGAACCGGTGCTTTGGGTCTGAGAGGGGGTCGCCCAACAGAAGTCTGCCTCGGCTTTGCTTGGCCTGCTGTGCTCTCGGGTAGCTTGTACCTGTGCTGCTGGCTGATGTGGCTCAGTCCATAGCTGTTTATCACCCTGCAGAGGCTCTTGAGCTTCAGGAAGGGACTGAGGTGACTCAAGCAGTTCCTGCTCTTTCTGCCTGTTGTTCGCCACTGAATCAGGGTGTTTTAAACCCCTTCAGTGTGAGACAAGACCCTCCACTTCACGTCCTGATCAGGGCAGTCGTGGCCTAATGGTTAGAGGGTTGGACTCGTGACCAGAAGGTTGCCGGATCGATCCTCAGGTCCAGCGGGTAACGATTGAGGTGTCCTTGAGCAAGGCACCTAACCCCTACTTGCTCCCCGGGCGCTGCAGCGATAGCTGCCCACTGCTCTGGGTGTATGTGTGTTCACCACTTGCTGTGCGTGTGTTCACTACTCTCTGGATGGGTTAAAAGCAGAGATAAATTTCGGATATGGGTCACCATATCTGACAAAAACAGGTCACTTTCACTTTCGAGGAATATTTCTGCAATAACAACTGCCTGCCTGTACATTATCCCTTACATAGAATTAGATGTCAAAGAAATAAAATGAGATGTCAAAAGTGAACAGAGCAAAATGGCGTGACTTCAAAGAGCTGTAACAGTTAATATGCAAATTTCATAACCTTTAAAATAAAAAAGATTACGTTCAGAGGCACTACTGCATGACTCTCCAGGAGTGGTCACATCTGCAGTGGTTCTGGAGACAGAGACGGAACTCCAGGGTCCTGCGTCTAGATAATCATGCAGTGAATTATGAAAGATTATAATAGATGCAGTGAATTGTAATCAAATATAACTGTCCAATAATTTGATCTCATATTAGATGGAACAATACACCACTGTTCAGAGAAAGACGCTTTAGATTCTTACCTTAATTACCTTAAAGTCTTAATTATTTGATCAAAAATATATTAAAAACAGTAATATTTAAAATCAGTTAAAAAAAAGCCTGAAAAAGCGTTGCATGGTTTATATGAATTTAATGGGTCACTGCTGAATATCAGTGAAAATCAAATGTTTTGAATTAAGGCAATATGCAATACTTGTATAAATACAGTTCTGATCTTATTTCATTACAGTTACAGTTCGGTTAGCTGTAATCAAAAGATGAGCTCTGGAAAGTGGAGGTGAGTGTAACAGGTTTTATTAGCATGCAATGTGGATTATACCAAAATTTACAGAGACGTGGTGCTGGGTATAGAGAGAGCATATCAAAGATATCACAACTGTCCCATCGGCTGACTAGAACGGCCCCTGCAAGGTGTTTCAACAGACACAAAGGTGTATAGACACCCCACCCAAACGCTGAGCACAACCATTGTCCTGATCATGTGACTAAACCCACCTGAGACATTCACACTGACTAGAGCTCCCCCACAACGTGAGACAACATTATCTGTACTTTATAAATTGTCTACAGAATAGAGTATTAGACACTTTTAAACATACTATATATTCAAATTAAAATGCATTATATGGAGAAAAATGTATAACCATTGACAAACTCTGTTATCATTGATGGTCAGGGCTGTGTCTGGGCCTGAGGCTGGTGTTCACTCTGGTCCTGTGCTGCTGGTGTTCTCTGACTCTTGGTGTTTGTTCAGAAGAGGCACTGGGCTGCATATAACAACAACAAAAACACATACAGACATTTTTGAAAGAGGAACATTGGTTTATTAAAACAAATACTTGCAACCCATTCTCATGAATGTTACCTTCTGAGTGTGAAAACCACATGTGCACTTCTGGAATGCTCCAAGCAAGGTCAACTGGCCATGAGATCGCTTTGGACATTTTTCAATCTGTAACACAAATGTACAGAATACATGCATTTGTAACGAAACAATAATGATTACATGAGCAACTCCCTGAAAGGAGCATTTGAAGACATTTTACACCTTAATTCAAACCACCTATTCAATGAACACCCCTCCCTTTCTTTAACAGTACAGCAGCAGTCAATGGTTCCAAAGTATGACGTCATTTTCACATAAGGTTTCACACATTAAACCTGCTAATATGTTGGTTTTATTATGTGTATACAGTAAACAGACAGTGCAGCTGTTGAGGTCAACGAACATTGTTTCATCGTGCTAAAGTAAAATAAACACACTTGTACCCTTTGATAAATCTCGTGACACTTCTTCTGCTGAGGAGCAGGCCTGGTGCCGTCATCTGATGGCAAACTTTCTCAAATGAGAAACCCATTCAGCTTCAAGGCTTTATGTGATCTTTTTAGCCATTGTAGCTCTTGTCCTAAACCGTTTTGCACAACGTACGTAATCAGACATTATTAACAAACAAAAAAACAGTGGTCGTGAGTAAATTATGCAATGAGGTTATGCAATTTTTAACATTAGTACCGCCGTCACGAACACACTCTTTGTTTGATAAAAAAAACAGAGAGGTCCATGACAGTGATGTTGCTCATAGGTCGTGAACTTTCTAACTGCACTTTCCCGACCCATGACCTCTGACCCTACCCCTGAGGATTCATTCATTCCTCTCGTCAAAAGATTGTTCGCTCAAGCGACCCCCTCGTACTCCAATTTGGAATAATCTGTATACAGTATATCATTCAGAAACAAGTCACTCTTCTTTAAAGATTGGTGGGAAAGAGGTATCTGGTCTGTTCTTCATCTTCTAGATGAAAATGGTCACTTTTTGAATCACAAGATATTTTGTGAAAAATATGATTTGGAATTTGATTATAAGAATTATCATAAGCTTTTATGTTGATTAAAAATATGTTGCCCAGTGTCACCTTAGCTATTCATTAACCATCTTTTCAAATAAATGGGAAGGATTTTATTAGGAATAGTTTTCCAAAAAAAATAATACGAACTTTACTAATTCATGATACATTTTCCGCTCAGTGTAATCAAAATAATGTGATTCAGTTTATTTTAAAGAGCTCTCTTTAAGTTCTCATTGTACTTCGCCAATGAAGTACATTATAAAGTATTTCATTATATTTATGCTTCCTTAGAATTTCTTAGATATAGGTTTAATATTGATCATAATATATGTACGTTTTGTGATTCAGAAATTGAAACTATTTTATATACTTTTTGGAGTTATTATGAAAGAGTTACACTTTGGATTTTTTTAAATAATATCCTTATTTTGGGGAAATTCCATATTCATAAGTGTAAGTGCCTTAAAATAAATTGGAATTTTCAAAAAGAATTTAGGATTTACTGTAAATATTTAAGTAAAATTAAATCGAAAGTTGCAAGAAAACTATTTAAATTGGTTGAAGAATTTGAGCTTTTGGAAAACCCTGATGTTATGTAGGTTAATAGATTTTTATTTATTTATCTTTCACTCTGTAATTGAATGGATGGATTTCTAAATGCGGTTTCTTTTTTGTTTTGTTTGTGCTCTTGTTTTCCTTTGAAATTTTATTGTAAAATTGAAATGCCTTATTGTAATTGTATCCGAAGCATAATTAAAAAATAAATAAAAAATGTTCGGAGGCGACATCCTCTTGATCTCCGATTGATCAAATGTTGAACTTCCATTTGGAGTGGTCTCTGTAAACAGATGTATGTATGTACACTAGTGTTGAAAGGCTTATGGTCACTTGACTGAACTATTCTTCTAGTCTTGAATGGTTGAAGCTCTAATCATACATACAAAACATATTATTTTCTTTATTTTAAGACAAAAGCTAGAATCTAGAAGTGTTCATGTTATGAAGTGTTAAAGGTGTTTGTATGTTCAAAATCAAAACGATTCACAAATGTTTGTCAGTGTTGGTACACAGATACTTTATTTATTCATTTACATCTATACATTTTAAACAGACACCTGCTGAGCTCTGGCCACTTGCTTCTAACATGGAGATCAAACGTGTATGAAAGAGCATCAGGACAGAAATGATGAACATGAGCTCATTTACTTTAAGAATAAAGGAGACCAAGTGCACTAGATCTCATCAACAAAAGGGGTGTTGACCAGGTGTCCACTGGCAGACATCGTCTTTTTCCCAGACATGAATTTTTCCGCCGCCTGCAAAAGAAGACGACGTCATTATTACACATCAATCACGAAAACAAATCTGTAGAAATGATCATCACAAAGACATACTGATATCTCTGAGTCTCAAGTCTTAATAACATTACAAACAAACATCAAATAGTTCTCAGATATTTTAAGCCTTTTGAACCTGACTCATGTTGTAGTTACTTTAAAATAACAAACAAAACATATCCACAGCGTCACCTGACATTCATTAGTGTTTGTCAGAAACTCAGCAAACCAGTCTGCACACATTTACAGTCGTGACTCAAGAGATGTCAGAGTTCAGTTTGTTCAGGGTAACAGGTCAAAGGTCATTTACATTCCCGTACTCTCAGCAGTACTGAAAGAGATCCAGCAGGGGTTGTATGAGCTTCTCTGATTGGCTCACACTGGGTTGAGTCACATGACCAATGAAATTCTTCTTGTTCTTCTTCTTACCTGAGCTCTGGGCTCCAGGCCACGACACCGAACATTCATCTTCATCTGATCTTTCATTCAATCATATCAGAATGACAATTGAGGAGAAACATTATGTGTTGAGTGTGAACACATAAACCCGAGCGTGTACTGAAACACAAGAGTCACTTACACTGATGACATCAGCTGAAGACACAGCATCTATTTTGTGACTCATGACTTCAGGGGAATGATAAGTGCCCTCTGTGAGTGCTTGAGTACCAATGGCTTCCATCAGTCCCTCACAACTCTCAATGGACATCAGATAGTCGGCCTTCAGCTGATTCCTGATCAGTCAAAACAACACTTCTTTAATGGACACATGAACACAAATACACTGATCAGTGTTTGTGTGTGTGTGTGTCTCACTTTGCTCTGTTGAGATCAGCGGCAGTGAGATTCCCTTGAGCGACATCATTCACCTGACCCACGGCTGCTGACATCACCTGAACACATTCAATACACCTCAGCACATTATTTCAGTCTAATCCGAAGAATTCATGGCTATTATCACACAATAACACTTCATTCTCTTTAGTTGCTTGTGACACCCGCCGAAAAAAATGAAAAGACCATTTCTATATGTATTGTGCTCTTACAGAGTTCAGTACATTTCATAGAAATATGTGTAATTAATAACATACTGTAGATGAGATTGTTTCCAAATGTCATGTTCATCTTGCTTACAGCAGACAGAAAACCATTTCTCCTCGTATTACAAATGAGCTCATCAAATATTTGAGCTGAATTTGTCATGTTCAATAATTGACTCACGAGATGTAATGAACAGGATCATGTACAGCCAGCTGGTTCTTATCACAAAATAAACCCAATCCAGGTCCTGTCAGGGTTTATTCTCACTGTACATGATCCTCTAAATCACAAATGTATTGACGGATGAATCAGTAAGCATGTTGTTGAACACATGTGTTTGAAGAATAAAGGGTCACACGTACATCTTTGGCAGCATTAGGATGACAGATGGTGTAGACACCGAACAAACCCGAGTCAGTGTAACTGACGTTAAAAGCAGACACCTGCAACACAACATGACAGAGAGAGAGATTATAAAGAAATGAAATGATACAGTGACTTTGTTTTTAAAGCAAAACTTTGTAGTTTTTCGACTTCAAAATAATGTCTGTAAAATGATTTCAGTGGTAGAACAACTCTGAACCGGATGAATTCTACTGCCGCTGCTGCCTGATCTGTCTCATAGCGGCTCACTGTCAGTTGTGTGTTGGTGTCGGTACACACATCCCCGTCCCCTGCGTGCCGCAGAGTGCCACAGGGTTCCTAAACAACGTTTCTGATTGGCCGGTTTCATCAGCTTACTTAAACAAATTCCCATGTATTGCTCTGTACACGGGGAAGCTTATACATCGACAGTATTTACACCACTGGTATCAGACAATAGCGCTCATCAACCACATGAGGGAGCCGTGAGCAAACGTTCTAAAGTGTTGCTTCGGATGTGATGGTGACGCTCACATCAAAGGGTTGAGCTGTGATCTTTGAGACGGCCTGACTCAGTCTACTGCTGCTGTTAGATCCTCTTTTAACTCGAGGTCCTGATCCCAGCAAACACTGCAGAACACTGAACGCTGTGGCTTCAGCCGCCGTCACGCTGGATCCCTCGCTGACCAACAGAGCGTGAGTCAGATCACCTCCAGTCTGATGCCTCAGCTCGCCTGTACACAACACACACAGATCATCGCTCATCAGACCTCATCAACACACCAGCTTTTATTTCTTCTCTTCAATATTTCCTGAACAGACACGTGCTGTTGTCTTACCTCCGCGGTACACGGCTTTAGAGCCGACGGTGCCTGTTCCACTGCGCATGTTCAGAAACTGTTCTCCAACATGCTTCAGTACAGCGTGATCCACTCCTGAACAATAACACACGTCAGGACATTTCACTGACATGATTATTATCATCACAGATTCATGTTCATCGTGTGAGCTCATCATGTAAACTCTGGTTTAGGGTTTGAGAATGAATGGCTGTGATATAAACACACACATGGGTAATGACTGAATCACTGCCTCACACAATCATCTATATGAAGCCACTTATATTTACTGTAAAAGAACCAGTGATAACCAGTGTTGTGTAAATTACTCAAAATGTATTTAATTACTTATTACTATTTACTCTCTATATCATATACCAAGCTTGATTAGTTCAGTGATTCAAGGATAGACATGAAACAGCTCTTTTAATTCATTCAAATAAATAATATACAACTACATAAAGTATTATTATTAATTGACCAATGTATTACTAATGTGAGAATTATACATTAAAGCACAGATTTAAAAGTTAGACTGATGTCAATTCCACTATTGCACACATATATTACACACAGTATTTTGTTTAATTACATCAGAAGTAACTCTCGTTAAATTACAGACAAAATAAGAGTAATCCCTTACTTTACTGTTTCAAGGGGAAAGTCATTTAATTACAGTCCTTTACTTAGTAACTAGTCACACCCAACACTGCTGATAACCTATCTATTATCAGATGTCAGAGATTAATATAAATGTACAAGTCAAAAGTATCTAATGATGGGCCTGCACATATGAACAACGTGATTTAATGACATACCGAGACCAACGAGAGCCATCCTTGAACTGGTGAAGTTATTCTGAACAAAGGTGTGCATCTGTGTAAACAGACATACAGAAAAACACATTCCACTTTACATTTAACAGCTCTTACACATGAGAGCGTGTTTATAAAGTGATGATGTCATACCTGTTCTGTGCTGATGTGTCCCATCATGAAGTCGGGACAGTAGAGAGAATTGGACAGAGCATTCTTATAAGCTGCTGCATGAAGATTCTCGATCACACCTGAGAAGGACACAAAGATTAAACATCCAGCGGACAACACTGAAGGTTCAACAGTGTGTGTTCATGAGCGGATGAATACCGATCTGTGGAGTCTGTTTGCTGAGTTCTTTATCCAGCTTGACTTTAGTGGTGAGATCAGACACTTCCCACAGACGAAACTCTGGTGCGGTGGTCACATTGATCAGATACTCCATCACCGTATCACTGCAAGAGAAACATCACGCTGATGCTACACACAAACACACACACACATCATACATGATCAGACAAACCATCACATCTATTACTTACATGTGATCTCTCAGACAGTCCATGGTGTAGACCATCGTTTCTCTGGAGCTCGACACACTGTGCACAAATATTATACAACATACATGACATCACACAAACATCCCAAACATGACCTCTATTCACAGACAACGTGCATTACAGATGTTCAGAAGACACATAGTGACCTCAGGCTTCCTCCTACAGCCTCAACACCCCGACAGATCTTGAAGGCCGACGCTCCTTTAGTGGTCTACAGTCAACGACATACAGAAACAGATCACTGACCAGAGTCACTCACAGCACGCTGTCCAAACCTCACACACGCACCACTTCATACCAGACTAGCGGCCAGACGGAGCAGGTGTGTCACACCCAGATTATCTGCCGTCTCATATCTGCTTCCGGCTTTAATCAGCACAGCGATCCGGGAGGCAGGAGAGTAGTTTTCCAGGGATGCGATCACTAAACCGCTGGGAAGTTTTGTCACCTGAAGAGAAGAAAAATGCATTTGAATAAAAACTGAGAGAGAGAGAGAGAGAGAAAGAATGAAAGAGAGAGAGAGAGAGAGAGAGAGAGAGAGAGAGAGAAAGAATGAAAGAGAGAGAGAGAGAGAGAGAGAGAGAGAGAGAGAGAGAGAGAGAGAGAGAGAGAGAGAGAGAGAGAGAGAGAGACTGACCTGCACGTCCTGTGGGTGAAGCTTCAGCGGCTCCACGGCTGCCACGGTCTCCAGCTTACGAGCAGCCTGAACTCCATAGAGCCTCCTCTGTAAAACAACAACATCATATTAACTAATGTAATAAAAGTCAAATTGATTCCTAGAGACTTTTTATTAATTGCACACAACTTCTCTCAGTGTGATAAATATTTTGACATCAAATTTTATTTCTATGAATTCTTCAAACTCAAATAACATCATATTTCTGTACTGGCATGACAATGTCAATTCATTTGTCATTTAATGTCAATATTGTGTCCTTTTGAATGTTTATACAGTCTATTACCATTTGTGATGTGCTGCTCACTTGCAAACCAGGAATATTACACTGAATGCTCATTAGCACGAATGGACTAGTTTCATAACTGCATTAACTCATCTACTGCACTGTAACTTCAATAACTGCACTAACTCACCTACTGCACTGTAACTCATCTATTGCATTATTGCATCTATCGCATAACTAACTGCATCTTCTCATTTATTGCACTATAGCTTCAATAACTGCACTAACTCATCTACTGCACTGTAACTTCAATAACTGCACTAACTCACCTACTGCACAGTAACTCATCTATTGCATTATTGCATCTATCGCATAACTAACTGCATCTTCTCATTTATTGCACTATAGCTTCAATAACTGCACTAACTCATCTACTGCACTGTAACTTCAATAACTGCACTAACTCACCTACTGCACTGTAACTGTATATCTGCATCTACTCATCTATTGCACTATAGCTTCAATAACTGCATTAACTCATCTACTGCACTGTAACTTCAATAACTGCACTAACTCACCTACTGCACTGTAACTCATCTATTGCATTATTGCATCTATCGCATAACTAACTGCATCTTCTCATTTATTGCACTATAGCTTCAATAACTGCACTAACTCATCTACTGCACTGTAACTTCAATAACTGCACTAACTCACCTACTGCACTGTAACTCATCTATTGCATTATTGCATCTATCGCATAACTAACTGCATCTTCTCATTTATTGCACTATAGCTTCAATAACTGCACTAACTCATCTACTGCACTGTAACTTCAATAACTGCACTAACTCACCTACTGCACTGTAACTCATCTATTGCATTATTGCATCTATCGCATAACTAACTGCATCTTCTCATTTATTGCACTATAGCTTCAATAACTGCACTAACTCATCTACTGCACTGTAACTTCAATAACTGCACTAACTCACCTACTGCACTGTAACTCATCTATTGCATTATTGCATCTATCGCATAACTAACTGCATCTTCTCATTTATTGCACTATAGCTTCAATAACTGCACTAACTCATCTACTGCACTGTAACTTCAATAACTGCACTAACTCACCTACTGCACTGTAACTCATCTATTGCATTATTGCATCTATCGCATAACTAACTGCATCTTCTCATTTATTGCACTATAGCTTCAATAACTGCACTAACTCATCTACTGCACTGTAACTTCAATAACTGCACTAACTCACCTACTGCACTGTAACTGTATATCTGCATCTACTCATCTATTGCACTATAGCTTCAATAACTGCATTAACTCATCTACTGCACTGTAACTTCAATAACTGCACTAACTCACCTACTGCACTGTAACTCATCTATTGCATTATTGCATCTATCGCATAACTAACTGCATCTTCTCATTTATTGCACTATAGCTTCAATAAACTGCACTAACTCATCTACTGCACTGTAACTTCAATAACTGCACTAACTCACCTACTGCACTGTAACTCATCTATTGCATTATTGCATCTATCGCATAACTAACTGCATCTTCTCATTTATTGCACTATAGCTTCAATAACTGCACTAACTCATCTACTGCACTGTAACTTCAATAACTGCCACTAACTCACCTACTGCACTGTAACTGTATATCTGCATCTACTCATCTATTGCACTATAGCTTCAATAACTGCATTAACTCATCTACTGCACTGTAACTTCAATAACTGCACTAACTCACCTACTGCACTGTAACTCATCAATTGCATTATTGCATCTATCGCATAACTAACTGCATCTTCTCATTTATTGCACTATAGCTTCAATAACTGCACTAACTCATCTACTGCACTGTAACTTCAATAACTGCACTAACTCACCTACTAAACTGTAACTCATCTATTGCATTATTGCATCTATCGCATAACTAACTGCATATTCTCATTTATTGCACTATAGCTTCAATAACTGCACTAACTCATCTACTGCACTGTAACTCATCTATTGCATCTATCGCCATAACTAACTGCATCTTCTCATTTATTGCACTATAGCTTCAATAACTGCACTAACTCATCTACTGCACTGTAACTCATCTATTGCATCTATCGCATAACTAACTGCATCTTCTCATTTATTGCACTATAGCTTCAATAACTGCACATAACTCATCTACTGCACTGTAACTCATCTATTGCAATTATTGCATCTATCGCATAACTAAACTGCATCTTCTCATTTATTGCACTATAGCTTCAATAACCGCACTAACTCATATACTGCACTGTAACTGTATATCTGCATCTACTCATGTATTGCACCGTACCTTTAATAACCACATTAACTCATCTACTGCACTGTAACTGTATATCTGCATCTACTCATGTATTGCACCGTACCTTTAATAACCACATTAACTCATCTACTGCACTGTAACTTTAATAGCTTTAAAACACTCAGGTCACTTGCACTATTGTATAGTCTATATTGTTATCTGTTCATAACCTCCTGTACATTAATGTTCACAGTATATAGCCTTCTGTATATATTGTCATAGTACATTCCTTCTGTAAAGTATTTTCATAGTACAATGCCCATTGTATAGTAATTTCCTAATATTGTATTCTGTATTTATTCACACTGTATATCTGCACTTGCTAATTGCACTTCTGGTTAGACCTAAACTACATTTCGTTACACTGTAATTGTATATGTGTAATGACAATAAAGTTGAATCTAATCTAATCTAATCTGAGGCTGTCATACAACAAATACATACGTGCATACGTGTGCGTGTTAGTGTGTGTAACCACACGCTGTTATAAAGCACACATAATCTAACACAGCGCAGAAACAAACATCAATTAATGTGTAAGAAAAGGTCGAGCAGAATACCACTTTAAAAGCTAAAGTACATAACCACATACATGAACTCTCTCTCTCTCTCTTCTCTCTCTCTCTCTCTCTCTGAGAATGATCGAGTTGTGTGAGGTGATGAAGCGCATAAATCAACATACAGACACATAAGTATGCAGTACAGATAAGCCCACTTGTGCTCGTGTCATGTCATACAGAATAAAGTACTCACTGTTAATTGACTGATTCCTCTCATATTCTCCTTCACTCACACTGCAGCAATATGGCTTGACCTACGGCATGTCCTACCCACAATGCCCTGCCGCGCTGATTCTGTACGCTTACACGCAGCGGAGCACGAGGACATACTGACACCTGGCGACTCGGCGAATAGACTATTACACTATTTCAAGCAGCCGCGTTTAGTATTCTTTTTTGTGTGAGAGATTAACCTACACAATGAATTTGTAATTGTTTAATTGCTGTAAAATCCACGCACTTACAGAAATAAATCTACACATTTGCGTGAAGTGGGTCGAATGAAGATCCGCGCATGCGCAGTGTGAGCTATCCGAGCACGTGTTGTTGCATACTACAGGAGTTAGCGAAGAGGACGAACGTGTGCTCGTATCCAGAGAAATTTGTGTTGTATATTTTGTTTATTTGTTCATTTGTTTGTTCAGAGAAGCAGTTGTGTCCTCTGTGAAGCTCTAGCCGAGAGGACCGCGGTTGATTTGAAGCTTTTCTGCAGGAATAAATAAACACGATGGTAAGCGGATGTTGATCTGTGTGATCGATCATCTCTTTTCACTTCTGCTTTAAGAGCACACACTGACGGGCTTTATATGAGAGATTGTCTGTTTAAAATGATCTGAAGATGACAGTTAGCTAAAGTGGGTTTGTGTGTGTTGTTCATGAGTGAATCGGAAGTGAATCCGAAGGCTTATCCTCTGGCGGACGCCACGTTCTCTAAAACTATCCTGGATCTCGTGCAGCAGGCCGCCAACTACAAACAAGTGAGAAAAGGAGCCAATGAAGGTAAACATCACTCTCAGCTGGACACCGAGGCCTCATATAAACGCAGGGAAGCACACTTGCCTGTTCATGAGGACATTTTTTTGGTTCTACTTGAACTGGGTCAAAAAAATATTGAAGTGGCCACCACATCCCACATAAAGTGAACGTGTTATATTTGTTTTTCTCTGTTATATTAGCAGCAACTTATCCAACGTTCAATAGTGTCGTTTCTGGCTTTTCACAGATATCAGCTGCCTCTGGATGTTTAGTGTAACTTGATAAATACAGCCAGATGTTATTTTGTCATCCACAGCCACTAAAACTCTGAACCGTGGGATTTCTGAGTTCATCGTGATGGCTTGCTGATGCTGAGCCTCTGGAGATTATTCTGCACCTGCCTCTGCTGTGTGAGGATAAGAATGTGCCGTACGTGTTTGTGCGCTCGAAACAAGCTCTGGGTCGAGCCTGTGGTGTGTCCAGACCCGTCATCGCTACATCGGTCACTATCAAAGAAGGGTCACAGCTCAAACCTCAGATCCAGTCTGTGCAGATGGCCATTGAGAGACTTTTAGTTTGACTTTTTACACTGTTTGTTTATGATTCATTCTTAATCTCTTTGTACAAGTCTTAATGGCTTTTTTATAAATCATGCAATTCATTTCCTTTTTATAAATGAAGCAGTATTGTGTATGAAAATTGCTAGAACGAAATAAAGTTCTGGAGTAAACGACCCAACGGCGTGATGTTTTCAGTTTTTCACAGATTTTAGAAGCATTCGCTTCGTTTGTTAAT